>JBBPBT010001444.1:2241765-2254360 GCA_037974875.1 Cicer bijugum
AAGCATAAATGGATTTAGTGGAAAAAAGTATGAAAAAAGATTGGTAGTATTTTTTTTTTATATTGTGAACAATGATTGGAGATTGAAAAATTAAGCCTCACCTAATTCACCATATTTTATTTTCCATTAGTGTATAAATAGACTGATTTTTCAAAAGGTAAGTCCCGACCAAATTAGTCATTCAATTCTATAAAATGACAAATATATAATAAAATGATAAAATATTATTTATCAATAATTATTTGATAAAATATGAAACTTCTTAAATGCAATTTTTTAAAAAGTTTTAAAATTTTCGAAACTTTAGATAAATTTGACTATCGATATGCAATTTTTTAATTTTCAAAAATTTGAACGAATGCGAAACTTGGAGAATGGAAGATAAAATGTGAGAAAGTGGGCAGGTGAATTTCTCTATTTATAATTGAATGATAAAGAGCCAAGGCATACAATTCTCATCTTCAACATAATAATTATGTATAGATCAATAAGGTGTTTTTTTAATTGGTAAAATGCATCTTGAAATTCTTTAAATTATTTAAATTTATCAAATTAAATTTTGAATAATAAGTGATCGCTTTTATATAATGTAAAATTAAATGTATCAAATTAAATAAAAATAAACCAATTTAATTGATTTTGATTGGATTTTTAGATTCAATATGTCATTCACTTGTACGTTTAGTTCTTTCTCCCTATTAGCACTTGTTGTTTTCTTTATTTTATAATTTCAAATGTTTTGTATTACTATGACTAGAATTGACAACAATACACCTAACTGGCACAATATTACTATTCATGTTTAGTAACCGACATTAATATAATTATGAATTTGAGAAACGTTTTTCGAAATTGAAAACTAAATTAAAATATTCATATATAGATGGACTAAGTTGAGAATGTCCTATAAAATCAGGACCATTTTGAGTTCCAATATTTTCCTTAACATGTCATCAGTGTTAATAATGTTTATAACGGTCACTCATAGAAAAACAAAATTGAAAAATATTTTATAAATCAAAGATCAAATTTATATATTTATATTCTTAGGCCAACAGTCTAACAATTAACAATCTACTCCGTTGGTTGGGTCTTAGAAAAAAATATGAATATTAGGCTGGATGGATAGCGATTGCATTTTGCAAAGGCATGTGTCCAAAAGCAATTTTGGGCCTTGGAACATAGATTTGGATGACAAAGGCATCTCTGTCCATTACCCAATTTTTGGGCCTGAAACATTAATTTGGATGAGTTTGAAGAACTGTAATTACTTTTAATTTGATGGTTTATACTTTTTATTGAAGGATATATTTTTAACTATAATACTTTCTCGACTTATTACATTAAAAATGTCATGCACATATACTCTTTGTAACAACAATTTGGGTTTTTTTAATAGAATTAAAAAAAAAATAACGCTGTGAAGATTAAAACTTTAAAGGATTTAATTTGAAAAAAACTTAAATGATTAATTCAGTTTAATTTAATAACTAAAAAGATTGATGCATGTATTTTGCTTTTAATTGTGTTACTTCGATCTTTGTTTAATCTATTATTTGTTTAATTTCAAATTATGTAAATAAATTTCGGAAAAGATGAATTTGTTCATGTTTTGTTTTTTAATCTAATTCTCTTATCTCATTCCAAGTGTATCTTTTTATTTAAACAACTCAAAATTTACTATTTAGTTATTTTCTTTTTACAAGAATTAGCATTGAATTAAAATTGCAATTACAATTAAAATCTAAAGATTAATAATTGACCATCTCACTCTTCTACATGTTAGGATATTAAATTTAGTTATTCCACCAAGGGAATATATTGTGCAGGTTGATACAGGAAGCGACATTCTCATGATTAGTTGCAGTCAATGTGATAATTGTTCTGAATCTAATGGGCATGGGGTAAGGATTTTCGATTTTCAATTTTCATAATTTTTTTTTACTATACATACTTAATTATTATTACCGTTGTGCTTGTTTTGTTGCCATGAAAACTAATATTTTTATTTTAAGCTTAATAGTTTTTACTTGTTGTGTTGTGTACTCTACAGTTTAAGTTCAATTTCTTTGACACGATGAGTTCATCCACGGCTGTGATGATTCATTGCTCGGACCGTCTATGCCCTTTTAGGGATCAAGGTGGGGTTGTTCGATACTCTCCTCCTGTTAAACAGTGCAGATACATGTATGGGTATCAAGGTAATAATACTACCGCGTGTGTTTATGTCACTGATAAAATGCATTTTAACATGATTCTCGGGCAACCTTCTCCTTCCAGTGTTAACTCTTCTACCACTGCCTTTTTTGGGTGAGAAACCGTTATGCATATTTATTTTGGACAACTAATAAATCGAAGAATCTGTAAATAGTAGGATTTTCTTATCCTCTCTCTTAATTTTTGCATTCATTCTAATGTTTTTGTTAATACTAATACTTAATAGAAATTTTGGCATTGAATTATTTTTAAATTATGAATTTATAAACTGGTAGAGTTTTGGTCAAAGAAAGATTTATGTATGAATTAGTAAGATTGGTTGGCGGCTATGTAGTCAGTAGAAGATGGCGTAGCATAGCACCCCACCTTCAAAATACTATAGCGGTATAGCAAGTAGCGGCCGTATAGATGCTACGTTGAAGTCTAAGGGAACATTTAAAAGCAATTAATGTCATACACAATAGAGACAAAAAAATTAGAAAACTGCAAAATTAGAGAACATTCATAACTCATAACATTTCAAACATAATATAAACAAAAACTCCATGCTTAGAACATCTAAAAGCAATAAACAAATATTTTTTGTTTTAAAAAAATAAACAAATCATATAATATTTTTTTTACTAATAAAATTATTTTGTATTATGATTAAACCATAATATAACATTATATATTTTTTATTGTAATTTATAACGTAGTATATTTCATTTTTTTAAATCACATTAGCAGTTATTATTAATTAATTATATAAAACCAAAAAGGAAAGCTAGTTAATGAATAGAGTAAACAAAATGATAGCTTGTCAAGTAAGCAAAATGACAGGTATCATAAACGTGTTTTATAGGGTTTTGTTTTTGGGTACATTGAGAACCTATTGTGTCATGCAAACTACCTAAATCCTTTGCCTGTCAAGTTTGCATGACACAATAGGTTCCCCCTGTGTTTTTTGTATCTTGCTCTAATACATAACTCAATTTTAACTTTTGAAAAGTGATAAATAAATATGAATTTTGTTTTGAAATAAAACTTTATTGAAGTGTTATTTTGGCAATAGGTATGATACTCATCTTGGTGGAGGTTTGATTGAGACACCAACAGCGTATGATGGAATCTTTGGTTTTGGCCCTGGTCCTCTGTATGTTGTGTGTCAATTGTTAGCACGTGAAATAATACCGAATGCTTTTTCTCATTGCTTGAAAGGAGATGGCAATGGAGGAGGCATTCTACTTTTTCCATCAAAGTATGTTCTCTTCTGCACTGTTTTTCTCATTTTCTTATTGTAGTTTGTGGGTCATTTTTTTTCATATATTGCACAATATTAATATAAAGAAGCGTACAAGACATTTTTGAAAGGAGTTTATAGAATAAAATTTGTACAATTAGATTATTGTCAATTGACAACCAATAATTATAAAATTTATCAATTTTGCTTTTGGTAGAGTTACAATATGTTAGGTTGAAAGATAGGAAACAAAAGTTGGTTGCTTGAAAATTACTTGACATGACACCCACAAGCGAGTGTGTTCAAAACATGATTAAATCAATCTGGTCTTGGAAAAAAATTGCTAATTAAATTAAATGATTTTTCAATTGAATGTAAAAGATGATATTGCTACTAGTCAGGTTCTTAAAATGCTTCTTATGTTGTTTTTGTTTAGCCACCTACTAAGAAGAGGAAATGAGAGTTATAATAGTAGCCTGTAGATGAATTGTTTTCTTCCTGCTTTTTGAGCACTTTCTATTATCTAGTTATGTTTAGTTATTTTGATGGAGATTATCATCTCTGGCCTGTCAATCCATCCCGCCCATGTCTAACATTAAGATTTACAAACACTACGATTAATTTATTGTTATGTAGCCTTTGTTGTAATTATTGGTGTTGCTTGTCATTTTTTATTGTTGCTGTACTTTCAAATTTGATGGTAATCATATTCACCTTATTTCATAAGAGTTTTTCCTTTTCGAGGATGAGTTTTGACCTAGGCCTTTAAAGATAGAATTGAAATTACCTCAATAGTAGTCCTAACATTTGTGTTTTCATATTTACACTACGTTATGTATTATATGAGGAGGGCAAGGTAACAAAATTCAAAGTCTTTTCTTGTGATTGATCATCAAGTCTATGAATTGTGACACCTAAAATTTTAGATGATATTTGTTACTTGTGGCCTTAAATTGCATGTTCAGTTTTTGAAAATTGAAAACTAGTTGAAAGCCATCTAACATTGTATGTGTGTGGTGTTCTCCGTGAGTTATTGCTTTATCTCACGCCTTCCTTAAACTAAGTAACATGTTAAACAAAAAAAAGCTAAGTAACCTACATGCCTCCCTTAACAAATTGTTGTGATTGAAGTTGTTTAATATATGGAATATCGTATAAGTAAGTTTGGATGTATGGAGAAGATTTTTAAAAACAACAAAATATAAATGATAGTCTAATAATTAGAGATATATAAAAAGGAACATATAGAGTAAATCATTGAAGGAGATATAAAAATAAATATCAATCTTGAATATGAATTTACTGATTTACTTGATCCATGTATTTGACACCACCCTATGAAAGAATAGTTTGATTATTATTTTGTTGTTATATTACTAATTATGTTGTTATATTACCCTATGAAGCTTCTTATGTTGTTTTTGTTTTTGTTCTAGTCTGATGCTTCTTAGTTGATATTACCTACTGGCTACTTAAAATTCTTCTTATTTTGCGGTATAATTGACTAGTCTTTGTCTTTTCAATTAAATCTTAGGAGTCATTATTACATGAATCTTGAGAGCATTAATGTTGTCAATGGACAACTCCTCTTAATTGATCCAGTTTCATTTTCACCAACCAAATATGGAGACAGGGGAACTACTATTGATAGTGGTACAACCCTGACGTATCTTTTTCCGAAAGTCTATAATCCTTTGGTTAATGCAGTAAGATTTCTTGTACCATGCTCAAAACATTGAAAACTTGAACTTTGTCGGGTATATTTTTCTCAATTGACTTTTTCATTATGAGGAATTCTATGTTGCAAAAAAATAATGAGAATATTTACTTAAGTAGTGAGACTTGTATGTCTTAAGATGCTTCAACAAACAATTGAAAACCATGTTGAAGTTTACATTTTTTTTTTACATAATTCTTATTATTTATTTTCTTAAAATTGGGTTTGCTTATTTCTGTTGTATTTTAATATCTTTATTCACTTCACACGAAAAGAGAGCTTGTTCAATTAGGATTTCTAAATATTTCATTAACTTTTTTGTGTTTCTTAAATATTCAGTGTAGATAAGTTTCCCCTAGTCAGTTTTAACTTTGCGGGTGGAGCATCCATGGATGTAAAACCAGGACAATACCTTGTGCAGAGTGATTTCATGGTAAGCATAAAGTATGTCTATTATGTTGTTTGTTTTTTTTTTGTGTACAAGTTATTGTTTGGAATTGTATGTCACTAATTTGTTTCCAGAAAGTGGAAAGTGGACAACAAATATTAGGCAGTTAGATGATGAACCAATTTAAACGGACTGTATAAACTCTGCTATTAATTAGAAAAAAAAATATAATTCTATCATTTGATTATTGGAAGAAAATGGAAGAAAAACAATAAATTTAAATGTCTAATAGAAATCATTTTGAAGGATGATTATGAGAATCCAAACCATTTTTTTTAACACTCAATCATATCGTTTTTCAATTTCAATTGCAATGGGTTAAGTTAAATTGTAATGTAGTAACAAATTAGAATCTCTAATGAAATGATGTCACACTAATTTTTTGCGCCAGATACATAACATTTCTAGATTATTTTACCATTTATAAAAGTTCCCATTTAATTGGACCAAAAAAAGATTCCATCTAATAATCAAATGAGAGAATTGTAATTTTTTTCTTCCAATTAATAGAAGAGTTTATAGAGTTTGTTTAAATTGGTCCATCATCTATCTAACCTCCTAATATTTGGTGTCCACTTTCCACTTTCTGGAAACCTATGCACCACATCCCAACACTCTGTTAAAGCATAATGACACATTAGTGACATAAAATTCCAAAGAATAACTTGTATGCAAAAATATTACAAACAACCCAATAAACATAATTTATGCTTACCATGAATTCACTCTGCACGTTATTGAAATATTTAGAAATCCTAATTGAACAAGCTCTCTTTTCATGTGAAGTAAATAAAGATCTTAATAACAAATATTATATTTGTAATTACCTAGTTGAGACCAGACAACACGGGTTTCCTGCTAAAACAAAGGGATGGCTAAATTGTGACACCATAGAAGTTATCTACAAACTAATTTAGAAACTGAATATCAGTATACATTAAGGCCAATACAATTCTTAAAATACAATATAAATAAGCAAACTCAATTTTAAGAAAATAAATAATAAGAATTATATAAAAAAGAATGTAAACTTCAACATGGTGTTCAATTGTTTGTTGAAATATCTTAAGACATACATGTCTCCATTAAATCATTTTGTGATTTTAAACAAAAAGCAATTATCGACTGGATCAAAGAATGGTTCAAAATTGATCTATATATCCAACATGATAAAACTTAATATAGGTCAAATAAGACAAGAATGTGAGAAACTTAAAACAATTCAATGAAAAATGTCAATTGAAGATTTAACGAAATAGACTAAACATGAGACAAGCAAACCAAAGAGTAAGAAAATGTTCTCACTATTTTTCGCAACACAAAATTCCTCATCATGAAAAAATCAAATGAGAAAAATATGCCCGACAAAGTTCAACATATTAATGTTTTTGGCAATGTAAAAGAAATCATACTCCATTGATCAAAGGATTATAGACTTCCGGAAAAAGATACACCAGTGTTGTACCACTGTCAACAGTAGTTCCCCTATCTCCATATTTGGCTGGTGAAAATGTAACTAGATCAATTGAGAGGAGTTGTCTATTGACAACAATGCCCTCAAGATTCGTGTAATAATGACTCCTAAGATTTAATTGAAAAGACAAAGACTGGTCAATTATACCGCAAAATATTTCATATAGAAGTGTGAACCATCTGACAAGAACAAAAAACAACATAAGAAGCATTTTAAGACCCACAATCTATATTGTGCAACATAAGAAGCGTTTTATGTCAATGTTGTGCAATATATGGGAAAAATGACCCACAATCTACAAAAACAAAATGAGAAAAAAACAGTGCAGAAGAGAACATACTTTGATGGAGCAAGTGGACTATATACAATAGTTGGCTCGACAACTGCACCAAGAGCTAGAATGCCTCCCCCATTGCCATCTTCTTTCAAGCAATGAGAAAAAGCATTTGGTATTATTTCACGTGCTGACAATTGAGACACAATAGACAGGGGACCAGGGCCAAACCCAAAGAATCCATCAAACATTGTTGTTGTCTCAATCAAACCTCCACCAAGATGGGTACCACACCTATTTCCAAAACAACACTTTAATAAAGTTTTATTTCAAAACAAAATCCATATTTATTTATCATTTTTCAAAAGTCAAAACTGAGTTATGTATTAAAGCAAGATACAAAACACAAGTTGTACTATGAATCTTCAAAACATAACAACATAATGTTTGCCAAAACAAAACATCCCACCAAAATATTGATACTAACTCAAAGCTCCTTTTCTTTCTTTTTCTATGTCAACCGATGTAGTCAGAAGCGGACGTCGCGTCCACAATCGCACTGCCACGTGGCATTGTGGTGGTCTGACGCTACACAAAACACCGTTGCGTTGTAGATTAGGATGGCAGCCGTCATAGCCTTGATCGCGGCTAAATTGTGAAGAAGACAAAGCGCTTTTCTGAAGAAAAAAATGTGCAACAGTTAATGCAAAGGAAAATGTCTTAAATGCCCTTAAACCATGGTTGTTAGGGGCGCACAACAGATTGTGAAGTCATAGTAGTTGCGCTCTTCTCACTCCTCCGATGGCTGGTTAATTTGGTTACAGTCATGGTTCATGGGTCGGGTTTGCAACTTGGTTTATTAAAAACAAAAATTTTGCCTTTTTTTGGGTACATTGGGAGCATGTAGGTGGAAACCAATTGTGTTATGCAAACTACCTTAATTCTGTACTACTGCCAAATCGTTGAAACTTATAGAACATAGTTTTAAACAAAGGGATAAACTACATTTATAAACGCAACATCTAGAAATCCCAACCAATTTGAAGGGGGAAAAACAGAGTTTAATGACATTTGTGTATGAATTTGTAAAAATATGTATATGCAAACTACCTAAATCCTATAGTACTACCAAATCATGTAGCAATGCAATGAATTATAAAATTTGGCACGACCCTGTCAATATTTTCCTTGTAGTTTAGCTAAATGCTCTACTGGTTTAGTGGCAAACCATATTGGATATGGATTCCATATGGCTGGGAGACTATATTCACTTGGATAGCACATCAGTTGTTATTGGATCAAGATTGAATGGTCTAGATTTTAAGTTTGACATTTTAAATAAAGGTTTTATTCACATATTTTCAATACATGAGTTACATAAATCTTTCTTTCACCAAAACTCTACCAGTTTATAAATTCATAATTTGTAAATAGTTCAATGCCAAAATTCATATTAAGTATCAGTATTAACAAAAACATTAGAATGAATGCAAAAACTAAGAGAGAAGATAAGAAAATCCTACTATTTACCAATTTTCCAATTTATTAAAAATTTAACCTATTAACAAAGCCTGCATGACAAATTTAACTCCCCCAACACTCTCTATTCTGAACATTATCTATAATTGAGTCTTATAGTCTTTTAGCATAGGCTCCCTTGACCCGCCTTTAAAATTCTAATTTCTATATGTTCCAACAGACACACAAATTTATAATTATCCAAAATAAATAAGCATAACAATTTCTCACCCAAAAAAGACAGTGGTTGAAGAGTTAACACTGGAAGGAGAAGGCCGCCCGAGGATCATGTCAAAATGCATTTCATCAGTGACATAAACACCCGAGGTAGTACTATGATCTTGATACCCATAGGTGTATGTGCATTGTTTAATAAGAGGAAGACATCGAACATCCACACCTTGAACCCCAAAAAGGCATAGATGGTCCGAGCAATAAATCAACGCAGACGTGGATGAATTTATCATGTCAAAGAAATTGAACTTAAACTGCAGAGTACACAACACAACAGACAACAAATATTAAGCTTCAAATAAAAATATTGGTTCCCAAGGCAACAAAACAAGTACCACACCATAAGTAAGTAATACTAACAATTAATTATACACAGTAAAAAAGAAATGATGAAAATTAAAACTCCTTACCCCAAGTCCATTAGATCGAAGGCAATTATCACATTGATTGCAATTAACTCAGAGAAAGTCGCTTCTTGTATCAATCAACACAGTATATTCCCTTTGTGGAGATTCGAGCTTGACTAGTGTTGTGTACATTCTGAACAAAAAAAAAACATCAATTATTAATGAAATCCCACTCCCTCTTATTCCATACATATAAAATGAAATTAAATTCAGATTTTTTTTTGGATAAATTGAATATGTAATATTATTACCAACATCTAAAAAAAATCATTTCCCTATCTAACTATGCATTTAGAAGTATTAGTATATAACTTCACATAGCATTATATAAAATGATTATACTACATTCATTTCCCTTTTTTTTTTTTTGTATAGATGATAAAATAAGTTGTATGTTTGTTGAAAAAGCAAACAGTTTAGCCTCTAATTCAAGTTTTTGTTTATGTCATACTTTGGTTAAGCTAATCATGAGTTGAACTTACATCTAATGGCAAATATTTTGCATCATTTAATAAATGTACAACACAACATAAGAGAAAAAGAAAAGAATGTGAGAATAACGTGGGAATAGAAGAAACTAAAGTTATAAATCAAGGAGTTTATGGGAGAGATAATTGGCTCTACCCAAACATCGAGTTGCCATGGACAAGGAAATTGACGGTGTCATGCAATATTTTTGAGTTGTGAGCTCTGTCACGAGCTCTCAACGTCTCCATCTCAACACGATGGTTGAACGACACGACCCTATTCAAAGGGAGGTAACGGGTACACATCGTGGGTACAACAAGGATGGCCAAGCAGCATGCCAAAAAGAATTGGTTAATGTAGAAATGCATTTTCGTTTAAGGTTAGAGAGTAGAAAAAGAGTGGGGGTGGAACTGGAGGAGTGAAAATTGAAATATAATAGAGTAGAGAAAGAGAGAATGATAATGTGAATGGTTGGAATTTGGCGTCATGGCATGTCTTGAAGGTTGAAATTTTAAAATTTTAATTTATAAATAAAAAGTATAATATTGTATTGCATATAAAAATTTTAAGTTGTAAATTTACAAAAATATATTGGAGAGAGATAGTAGATCAAATTTTGATTTATATTTTTAATACGTACAATTTACTTAAAACTTAGATTGGAAATTTAATTTTATTTTATTTTATCATTATAGTAGTTGTTATTTTTTTTTTTTAAATTAATCCCCTGGTATTTTTTATAATAGATGAATATCATTTGATTATGTTGAATCTATATTATACAATCTACATGATAAATGTCACTTGATTAAGTTAATTCGTGTAACAAGAAAATATGCACATATTGTCATCTTTACATATTAGACTCAAATATAAACGATAACTCAACAACAACAATTCAAATCATAAAAATAATTTTATTCCTAAAATCTATTTATTATAGATCCCAAAATCTTAACAACTTACATCACAATATCTATATTAATTAACATAGTTATTAAAATATATCAGGTCATGTCTAGTCGAAATTCATCATCGATTAATATATATTAAACCACGAGTATCCTATAAATTTATATAATTTTGTTTTCACAACTTTGTCGCAATTAATAATTACTCATTTTTAATTTATTTAACATAAATATTTTTTATATAAAATTTAACTACTTCTATACATTCAATTAAATTCATCAGTTTCCTCCAAACTATATGTGATATCACATTTCTACGCTTTACCCTAGTAACAACATGAATGTCTAACCCACCAGATTTGGTCCATAAAATATATCAGATCAATTATTGTTGAAAAAATTATAACTCAATGTCTCTTATAAATAAAACGAGAGTAATGGTATTATTTCAAAGATTATTATAATAAATAAAATATCTCGTATCAATAAAATAAAATAAAAAAAGTAATATTTTTTTAAAAATTATTAAAAAATTTGTGTGGTCATTGCCATTCTATGTTACAAAGCTCCATGTGACCTAATCTCGCTGTGATATGGTGGCCTTTACTAGTTGAGTGAGTTGCATGTGCGACGAATATATATGATAAAATTGAAGTGTTGAGAATAGTCTTTTGATTAAGGGGTGGAGGCTATGGCATAATTTCACCTTACATATTATTTGACAACACATAGTTGAATTAGTTATGTCAATGACCATCAATAGTTAATTATGCGAACACCAACAATTATTCTCGACCATTGGTTATATATAAAAGAAATTAATTTGATTGTTTAGATTAAAATTTTAGTTTTGTTACTTGTCATTGACTTTTGATATATTTATGTATATTGTTAGCGTTTTTCTCTCAAAATATTTATATTTATAATTTGAATGAAGAAAATTTTTATAAAAAAAAAAATAGTTAATTTGATTTTGTTTTACAAAAAGAAGTAAATAACATATAAGGTTAAAGTAGTTACGGACAAATAAACTAGTAAATAGCCAATCACTTATTGAGCAGATTGTGTAGTGATCAATGCAACAGATCAGTGCCCAGTCCAGAAGCCCAATAATTTCGAGTTTATGTCATGCATACTGTTAGGCCCACTATTATTCCTAACCCAATATGAATTAATTAAGGAAGAGAAGTACATGTGAGAGAAAAAGAGGGATAGACAAGGTAATCAAAATTGAATCGGACATTGAACTAATCTACTCATTGATTCAAGCGTCAAAAGACTGTGATTGGACAAGTATTAATTTAATATATAGTTGTATTTTTACAAAAAGCAATAATATACACTAAAATATATGAATTTATTTTATTTTGGATTGTGTCTTCATTTGTACTCAAAAAAAATAATTATATTTATATTTAATTTTAAGTTTAATTATAATTTTGATCATCTTATTTTTAATAATTTATAAAATTAGTTTATTTATTTTAAAAATCGATAATATTGATATTTTTTGAATTTTTAAACTAAAAAACAACGATTTGACATATTTTAAAAGATATGACATATGATTTCATGTTATACAATTATCTAAATTCATTAATTACGCATATGTCATTAATTAAATTACAAAAATGAAAATTTTCAACAGTTTAAAGTTAAATTTTTTAAAAAAATTATTGTGATTTCATATCATTGTATCATAAGT
>JBBPBT010001444.1:2254758-2270469 GCA_037974875.1 Cicer bijugum
GATTATTAATTTTGTATCAATAATCATATGTGAATTAACCTTTATAATTTATTTAATTTTTTATGATCTGTTTAAAGTTTTTTTAATTTTATATGATGCAAAATTAAATGTATCAAATTAAATAAAAATAAACCAATTTAATTGATTTTGATTGGATTTTTAGATTCAATACGTTTAGTTCTTTCTCCCTATTAGCACTTGTTGTTTTCTTTATTTTATAATTTCAAATGTTTTGTATTACTATGACTAGAATTGACAACAATACACTTAACTGGCACAATATTACTATTCATGTTTAGTAACCGACATTAATATAATTATGAATTTGAGAAACGTTTTTCGAAATTGAAAACTAAATTAAAATATTCATATATAGATGGACTAAGTTGAGAATGTCCTATAAAATTAGGACCATTTTGAGTTCCAATATTTTCCTTAACATATCATCAGTGTTAATAATGTTTATAACTGTCACTCATAGAAAAACAAAATTGAAAAATATTTTATAAATCGAAGAACAAATTTATATATTTATATTCTTAGGCCATCAGTCTAACAACTAAAAATCTACTCCGTGGGTTGGGCCTTAGAAAAAAATATGAATATTAGGCTGGATGGATAGCGATTGCATTTTGCGAACGCATGTGTCCAAAAGAATTTTGGGCCTTGGAACATAGATTTGGATGACAAAGGCATCTCTGTCCATTACCCAATTTTTGGGCCTGAAACATTAATTTGGATGAGTTTGAAGAACTGTAATTACTTTTAATTTAATGGTTTATACTTTTTATTGAAGGATATATTTTTAACTATAATACTTTCTCGACTTATTACATTAAAAATGTCATGCACATATATATACTCTTTGTAACAACAATTTGGGTTTTTTTAATAGAATTAAAAAAAATAACGCTGTGAAGATTTAAAATTTAAAGGATTTAATTTTACAAAAAATTAAATGATTAATTCAGTTTAATTTAATAACTAAAAAGATTGATGCATGTATTTTGCTTTTAATTGTGTTTCTTCGATCTTTGTTTAGTCTATTATTTGTTTAATTTCAAATTATGTAAATAAATTTCAAAAAAGATGAATTTGTTCATGTTTTGTTTTTTAATCTAATTCTCTTATCTCATTTCAAGTGTATCTTTTTATTTAAACAATTGAAAATTTAGTATTTAGTTATTTTCTTTTTACAAGAATTAGCATTGAATTAAAATTGCAATTACAATTTTAATCCAAAGATTAATAATTGACCCTCTTACTCTTCTACATGTTAGGATATTAAATTTTGTTATTCCACCAAGGGAATATATTGTGCTGGCTGAATCTAATGGGCATGGGGTAAGGATTTTCGATTTTCAATTTGCATAAATTCTTTTTTATTATGCATACTTAATTATTATTACTATGGTGCTTGTTTTGTTGCCTTGGGAACCAATATTTTTATTTTAAGCTTAATATTTTTTACTTGTTGTGTTGTGTACTCTACAGTTTAAGTTCAATTTCTTTGACACGATGAGTTCATCCACGGCTACATTGATTCATTGCCCGAACCGTCTATGCCCTTTCGGGGTTCAAGGTGCGGTTGTTCGATGCTCTCCTCCTGTTAAACAGTGCAGATACATGTATGGGTATCAAGGTAATAGTATTACCGCGTGTGTTTATGTCACTGATAAAATGCATTTTGACATGATTCTCGGGCAACCTTCTCCTTCCAGTGTTAACTCTTCTGCCACTGCCATTTTTGGGTGAGAAACCGTTATGCATATTTATTTTGGACAACAAATAAATTGAAGAATCGGTAAATAGTAGGATTTTCTTATCCTCTCTCTTAATTTTTGCATTCATTCTAATGTTTCTGTTAATACTAATACTTAATAGAAATTTTGGCATTGAATTATTTTTAAATTATGAATTTATAAACTGGTAGAGTTTTGGTCAAAGAAAGATTTATGTATGAATTAGTAAGATTGGTTGGCGGCTATGTAGTCAGTAGAAGATGGCGTAGCATAGCACCCCAACTTCAAAATGCTATAGCGGTATAGTAGGTAGTGGCCGTATAGATGCTATGTTGAAGTCTAAGGGAACATTTAAAAGCAATTAATATCATACACAATAGAGGCAAAAAATTCGAAAACTACAAAATTAGAGAACATTCATAACTCATAACATTTCAAACATAATATAAACAAAAACTCCATGCTTAGAACATCTAAAAGCAATAAACAAATATTTTTTGTTTTTTAAAAAATAAACAAATCATATAATATTTTTTTTACTAATAAAATTATTTTGTACTATGATTAAACCATAATATAACATTATATATTTTTTATTGTAATTTATAGCGTAGTATATTTCATTTTTTAAATCACATTAGCAGTTATTATTAATTAATTATATAAAACCAAAAAGAAAAGCTAGTTAATGAATAGAGTAAACAAAATGATAGCTTGTCAAGTAAGCAAAATGACAGGTATCATAAACGTGTTTTATAGGGTTTTGTTTTTGGGTACATTGAGAACCTATTGTGTCATGCAAACTACCTAAATCCTTTGCCTGTCAAGTTTGCATGACACAATAGGTTCCCCCTGTGTTTTTTGTATCTTGCTCTAATACATAACTCAATTTTAACTTTTGAAAAGTGATAAATAAATATGAATTTTGTTTTGAAATAAAACTTTATTGAAGTGTTATTTTGGCAATAGGTATGATACTCATCTTGGTGGAGGTTTGATTGAGACACCAACAGCGTATGATGGAATCTTTGGTTTTGGCCCTGGTCCTCTGTCTGTTGTGTGTCAATTGTTAGCACGTGAAATAATACCGAATGCTTTTTCTCATTGCTTGAAAGGAGATGGCAATGGAGGAGGCATTCTACTTTTTCCATCAAAGTATGTTCTCTTCTGCACTGTTTTTCTCATTTTCTTTTTGTAGTTTGTGGGTCATTTTTTTTCATATATTGCACAATATTAATATAAAGAAGCATACAAGACATTTTTGAAAGGAGTTTATAGAATAAAATTTGTACAATTAGATTATTGTCAATTGACAACCAATAATTATAAAATTTATCAATTTTGCTTTTGGTAGAGTTACAATATGCTAGGTTGAAAGATAGGAAACAAAAGTTGGTTGCTTGAAAATTACTTGACATGACACCCACAAACGAGTGTGTTTAAAACATGATTAAATCAATCTGGTCTTGGAAAAAAATTGTTAATTAAATTAAATGATTTTTCAATTGAATGTAAAAGATGATATTGCTAATAGTCGGGTTCTTAAAATGCTTCTTATGTTGTTTTTGTTTAGCCACCTACTAAGAAGAGGAAATGAGAGTTATAATAGTAGCCTGTAGATGAATTGTTTTCTTCCTGCTTTTTGAGCACTTTCTATTATCTAGTTATGTTTAGTTATTTTGATGGAGATTATCATCCCTGGCCTGTCAATCCATCCCGCCCATGTCTAACATTAAGATTTACAAACACTACGATTAATTTATTGTTATGTAGCCTTTGTTGTTATTATTGGTGTTGCTTGTCATTTTTTATTGTTGTTGAACTTTCAAATTTGATGGTAATCATATTCACCTTATTTCATAAGAGTTTTTCCTTTTCGAGGATGAGTTTTGACCTAGGACTTTAAAGATAGAATTGAAATTACCTCAATAGTAGTCCTAACATTTGTGTTTTCATATTTACACTACGTTATGTATTATATGAGGAGGGCAAGGTAACAAAATTCAAAGTCTTTTCTTGTGATTGATCATCAAGTCTATGAATTGTGACACCTAAAATTTTAGATGATATTTGTTACTTGTGGCCTTAAATTGCATGTTCAGTTTTTGAAAATTGAAAACTAGTTGAAAGCCATCTAACATTGTATGTGTGTGGTGTTCTCCGTGAGTTATTGCTTTATCTCACGCCTTCCTTAAACTAAGTAACATGTTAAACAAAAAAAAGCTAAGTAACCTACATGCCTCCCTTAACAAATTGTTGTGATTGAAGTTGGTTAATGTATGGAATGTCGTATAAGTAAGTTTGGATGTATGGAGAAGATTTTTAAAAACAACAAAATATAAATGATAGTCTAATAATTAGAGATATATAAAAAGGAAAATATAGAGTAAATCATTGAAGGAGATATAAAAATAAATATCAATCTTGAATATGAATTTACTGATTTACTTGATCCATGTATTTGACACCACCCTGTGAAAGAATAGTTTGATTACTATTTTGTTGTTATATTACTAATTATGTTGTTATATTACCCTATGAAGCTTCTTATGTTGTTTTTGTTTGTGTTCTAGTCTGATGCTTCTTAGTTGATATTACCTACTGGCTACTTAAAATTCTTATTTTGCGGTATAATTGACTAGTCTTTGTCTTTTCAATTAAATCTTAGGAGTCATTATTACATGAATCTTGAGAGCATTAATGTTGTCAATGGACAACTCCTCTTAATTGATCCAGTTTCATTTTCACCAACCAAATATGGAGACAGGGGAACTACTATTGATAGTGGTACAACCCTGGCGTATCTTTTTCCGAAAGTCTATAATCCTTTGGTTAATGCAGTAAGATTTCTTGTACCATGCTCAAAACATTGAAAACTTGAACTTTGTCGGGTATATTTTTCTCAATTGACTTTTCCATTATGAGGAATTCTATGTTGCGAAAAAATAGTGAGAATATTTACTTAAGTAGTGAGACTTGTATGTCTTAAGATGCTTCCACAAACAATTGAAAACCATGTTAAAGTTTACATTTTTTTTTACATAATTCTTATTATTTATTTTCTTAAAATTGGGTTTGCTTATTTCTGTAGTATTTTAAGATCTTTATTCACTTCACACGAAAAGAGTGCTTGTTCAATTAGGATTTCTAAATATTTCATTAACTTTTTTGTGTTTCTTAAATATTCAGTGTAGATAAGTTTCCCCTAGTCAGTTTTAAATTTGCGGGTGGAGCATCCATGGATGTAAAACCAGGACAATACCTTGTGCAGAGTGATTTCATGGTAAGCATAAAATATGTCTATTATGTTGTTTGTTATGTTTTTGCATACAAGTTATTGTTTGGAATTGTATGTCACTAATTTGTCATTTTTCTTTAACAAAATGCTGGGCTGCGATGCATATGTTTCCAGAAAGTGGAAAGTGGACAACAAATATTAGGCAGTTAGATGATGGACCAATTTAAACGGACTGTATAAACTCTGCTATTAATTAGAAAAAAAAATTATAATTCTCTCATTTGATTATTGGAAGAAAATGGAAGAAAAACAATAAATTTAAATGTCTAATAGAAATCATTTTGAAGGATGATTATGAGAATCCAAACCATTTTTTTTAACACTCAATCATATCGTTTTTCAATTTCAATTGCAATGGGTTAAGTTAAATTGTAATGTAGTAACAAATTAGAATCTCTAATGAAATGATGTCACACTAATTTTTTGCGCCAGATACATAACATTTCTAGATTATTTTACCATTTATAAAAGTTCCCATTTAATTGGACCAAAAAAAGATTCCATCTAATAATCAAATGAGAGAATTGTAATTTTTTTCTTCCGATTAATAGAAGAGTTTATAGAGTCTGTTTAAATTGGTCTATCATCTATCTAACCTCCTAATATTTGGTGTCCACTTTCCACTTTCTGGAAACCTATGCACCACATCCCAACACTCTGTTAAAGCAAAATAACACATTAGTGACATAAAATTCCAAAGAATAACTTGTATGCAAAAATATTACAAACAACCAAATAAACATAATTTATGCTTACCATGAATTCACTCTGCACGTTATTGAAATATTTAGAAATCCTAATTGAAAAAGCTCTCTTTTCATGTGAAGTAAATAAAGATCTTAATAACAAATATTATATTTGTAATTACCTAGTTGAGACCAGACAACATGGGTTTCCTGCTAAAACAAAGGGATGGCTAAATTGTGACACCATATAAGTTATCTACAAACTAATTTAGAAACTGAATATCAGTATACATTAAGGCCAATACAATTCTTAAAATACAACATAAATAAGCAAACTCAATTTTAAGAAAATAAATAATAAGAATTATATAAAAAAGAATGTAAACTTCAACATGGTGTTCAATTGTTTGTTGAAATATCTTAAGACATACATGTCTCCATTAAATCATTTTGTGATTTTAAACAAAAAGCAATTATCGACTAGATTAAAGAATGGTTCAAATTTGATCTATATATCCAACATGATAAAACTTAATATAGGTCAAATAAGTCAAGAATGTGAGAAACTTAAAACAATTCAATGAAAAATGTCAATTGAAGATTTAACGAAATAGACTAAACATGAGACAAGCAAACCAAAGAGTAAGAAAATGTTCTCACTATTTTTCGCAACACAGAATTCCTCATCATGAAAAAGTCAAATGAGAAAAATATGCCCGACAAAGTTCAACATATTAATGTTTTGAGCAATGTAAAAGAAATCATACTCCATTGACCAAAGGATTATAGACTTCCGGAAAAAGATACACCAGTGTTGTACCACTGTCAACAGTAGTTCCCCTATCTCCATATTTGGCTGGTGAAAATGTAACTAGATCAATTGAGAGGAGTTGTCTATTGACAACAATGCCCTCAAGATTCGTGTAATAATGACTCCTAAGATTTAATTGAAAAGACAAAGACTGGTCAATTATACCGCAAAATATTTCATATAGAAGTGTGAACCATCTGACAAGAACAAAAAACAACATAAGAAGCATTTTAAGACCCACAATCTATATTGTGCAACATAAGAAGCATTTTATATCAATGTTGTGCAATATATGGGAAAAATGACCCACAATCTACAAAAACAAAATGAGAAAAAAACAGTGCAGAAGAGAACATACTTTGATGGAGCAAGTGGACTATATACAATAATTGGCTCGACAACTGCACCAAGAGCTAGAATGTCTCCCCCATTGCCATCTTCTTTCAAGCAATGAGAAAAAGCATTTGATATTATTTCACGTGCTGACAATTGAGACACAATAGACAGGGGACCAGGGCCAAACCCAAAGAATCCATCAAACATTGTTGTTGTCTCAATCAAACCTCCACCAAGATGGGTACCACACCTATTTCCAAAACAACACTTTAATAAAGTTTTATTTCAAAACAAAATCCATATTTATTTATCATTTTTCAAAAGTCAAAACTGAGTTATGTATTAGAGCAAGATACAAAACACAAGTTGTATTATGAATCTTCAAAACATAACAACATAATGTTTGCCAAAACAAAACATCCCACCAAAATATTGATACTAACACAAAGCTCATTTTCTTTCTTTTTCTATGTCAACCGATGTAGTCAGAAGCGGACGTCGCGTCCACAGTCGCACTGCCACGTGGCGTTGTGGTGGTCTGACGCTACACAAAACACCGTTGCGTTGTAGATTAGGATGGCGGCCGTCATAGCCTTGATAGCGGCTAAATTGTGAAGAAGACAAAGCGCTTTTCTGAAGAAAAAAATGTGCAACAGTTAATGCAAAGGAAAATGTCCTAAATGCCCTTAAACCATGGTTGTTAGGGGCACACAACAGATTCTGAAGTCATAGTAGTTGCGCTCTTCTCACTCCTCCGATGGCTGGTTAATTTGGTTACAGTCATGGTTCATGGGTCGGGTTTGCAACTTGGTTTATTAAAAACAAAAATTTTGCCTTTTTTTGGGTACATTGGGAGCATGTAGGTGGAAACCAATTGTGTTATGCAAACTACCTAAATCCTGTACTACTGCCAAATCGTTGAAACTTATAGAACATAGTTTTAAACAAAGGGATAAACTACATATATAAACGCAACATCTAGAAATCCCAACCAATTTGAAGGGGAAAAACAGAGTTTAATGACATTTGTGTATGAATTTGTAAAAATATGTATATGCAAACTACCTAAATCCTATAGTACTACCAAATCATGTAGCAATGCAATGAATTATAAAATTTAGCACGACCCTGTCAATATTTTCCTTGTAGTTTAGCTAAATGCTCTACTGGTTTAGTGGCAAACCATATTGGATATGGATTCCATATGGCTGGGAGACTATATTCACTTGGATAGCACATCAGTTGTTATTGGATCAAGATTGAATGGTCTAGATTTTAAGTTCGACATTTTGAATAAAGGTTTTATTCACATATTTTCAATACATGAGTTACATAAATTTTTCTTTCACCAAAACTCTACCAGTTTATAAATTCATAATTTGTAAATAGTTCAATGCCAAAATTCATATTAAGTATCAGTATTAACAAAAACATTAGAATGAATGCAAAAACTAAGAGAGAAGATAAGAAAATTCTACTATTTACCAATTTTCCAATTTATTAAAAATTTAACCTATTAACAAAGCCTGCATGACAAATTTAACTCCCCCCAACGCTCTCTATTCTGAACATTATCTATAATTGAGTCCTATAGTCTTTTAGCATAGGCTCCCTTGACCCGCCTTTAAAATTCTAATTTCTATATGTTCCAACAGACACACAAATTTATAATTATCCAAAATAAATAAGCAGAACAATTTCTCACCCAAAAAAGACAGTGGTTGAAGAGTTAACACTAGAAGGAGAAGGCCGCCCGAGGATCATGTCAAAATGCATTTCATCAGTGACATAAACACCCGAGGTAGTACTATGATCTTGATACCCATAGGTGTATGTGCATTGTTTAATAAGAGGAAGACATCGAACATCCACACCTTGAACCCCAAAAAGGCATAGATGGTCCGAGCAATAAATCAACGCGGACGTGGATGAATTTATCATGTCAAAGAAATTGAACTTAAACTGCAGAGTACACAACACAACAGACAACAAATATTAAGCTTCAAATAAAAATATTGGTTCCCAAGGCAACAAAACAAGTACCACACCATAAGTAAGTAATACTAACAATTAAGTATGCATAGTAAAAAAGAAATGATGAAAATTAAAACTCCTTACCCCAAGTCCATTAGATCGAAGGCAATTATCACATTGATTGCAATTAACTCAGAGAAAGTCGCTTCTTGTATCAATCAACACAGTATATTCCCTTTGTGGAGATCCGAGCTTGACTAGTGTTGTGTACATTCTGAACAAAAAAAAAAACATCAATTATTAATGAAATCCCACTCCCTCTTATTCCACCATATAAAATGAAATTAAATTCAGATTTTTTTTTGGATAAATTGAATATGTAACATTATTAACAACATCTAAAAAAAATCATTTCCCTATCTAACTATGCATTTAGAAGTATTAGTATATAACTTCACATAGCATTATATAAAATGATTATACTACATTCATTTCCCTTTTTTTTTGTATAGATGATAAAATAAGTTGTATGTTTGTTGAAAAAGCAAATAGTTTAGCCTCTAATTCAAGTTTTTGTTTATGTCATACTTTGGTTAAGCTAATCATGAGTTGAACTTACATCTCATGGCAAATATTTTGCATCATTTAATAAATGTACAACACAACATAAGAGAAAAAGAAAAGAATGTGAGAATAACGTTTGAATAGAAGAAACTAAAGTTAAAAATTAAGGAGTTTATGGGAGAGATAATTGGCTCTACCCAAACATCGAGTTGCCATGGACAAGGAAATTGACGGCGTCATGCAATATTTTTGAGTTGTGAGCTCTGTCACGAGCTCTCAACGTCTCCATCTCAACACGATGGTTGAACGACACGACCCTATTCAAAGGGAGGTAACGGGTACACATCGTGGGTACAACAAGGATGGCCAAGCAGCATGCCAAAAAGAATTGGTTAATGTAGAAATGCATTTTCGTTTAAGGTTAGAGAGTAGAAAAAGAGTGGGGGTGGAACTGGAGGAGTGAAAATTGAAATATAATAGAGTAGAGAAAGAGAGAATGATAATGTGAATGGTTGGAATTTGGCGTCATGGCATGTCTTGAAACAAAACAGCGTGGTTGAAATTTTAAAATTTTAATTTATAAATAAAAAGTATAATATTGTATTGCATATAAAAATTTTAAGTTGTAAATTTACAAAAATATATTGGAGAGAGATAGTAGATCAAATTTTGATTTACATTTTTAATACTTACAATTTACTTAAAACTTAGATTGGAAATTTAATTTAATTTAATTTTATCATTATAGTAGTTGTTATTTTTTTTTTTTAAATTAATCCCCTGGTATTTTTATAATAGATGAATATCATTTGATTATGTTGAATCTATATTATACAATCTACATGATAAATGTAACTTGATTAAGTTAATTCGTGTAACAAGAAAATATGCACATATTGTCATCTTTACATATTAGACTCAAATATAAACGATAACTCAACAACAACAATTCAAATCATAAAAATAATTTTATTCATAAAATCTATTTATTATAGATCCCAAAATCTTAACAACTTACATCACAATATCTATATTAATTAACATAGTTATTAAAATATATCAGGTCATGTCTAGTCGAAATTCATCATCGATTAATATATATTAAACCACGAGTATCCTATAAATTTATATAATTTTGTTTTCACAACTTTGTCGCAATTAATAATTACTCATTTTTAATTTATTTAACATAAATATTTTTTTATATAAAATTTAACTACTTCTATACATTCAATCAAATTCATCAGTTTCCTCCAAACTATATGTGATATCACATTTCTACGCTTTACCCTAGTAAGTGGACTATATACTTTGATGGAGCAAGTGGACTATATACAATACTTGGCTCCACAACTGCACCAAGAGCTAGAATGCCTCCCCTATTGCCATCTTCTTTCAAACAATGAGAAAAAGCATTTGGTATTATTTCACGTGCTGACAATTGAGACACAACAGATAGGGGACCAAGGCCAAACCCAATGAATCCATCAAACGTTGTTGTTGTCTCAATCAAACCTCCACCAAGATGGGTACCACACCTATTTCCAAAACAACACTTTAATAAAGTTTTATTTCAAAATAAAATCCATATTTATTTATCATTTTTAAAAGTCAAAATTGAGTTATGTATCAGAGCAACATGCAAAACACAAGTTGTACTATGAATCTTCAAAACATAACAACATAATGTTTGCCAAAACAAAACATCCCACCAAAATATTGATACTAACTCAAAGCTCCCTTTCTTTCTTTTTCTATGTCAACCGATGTAGTCAGAAGCGGACGTCGCATCCGCAATCGCACTGCCATGTGGCGTTGTGGTGGTCTGACACTACACAAAACACCGTGGCGTTGCAGATTAGGATGGCGGTCGTCATAGCCTTGATCGCGGCTAATTTGTGAAGAAGACAAAGCGCTTTTCTGAAGAAAAAAATGTGCAACAGTTAATGCAAAGGAAAATGTCTTAAATTCCCTTAAACCATGGTTGTTAGGGGCACACAACAAATTGTGAAGTCATAGTAGTTGCGCTCTTCTCACTCTTCCACTGGCTGGTTATTTTGGTTACAGTCATGGTTCATGGGTCGGGTCTGCAACTTGGTTTATTAAAAACAACAATTTTGCCTTTTTTGGGGTACATTGGGAGCATGTAGGTGGAAACCTATTATGTTATGCAAACTACCTAAATCCTGTATTACTGCCAAATCCTTGTAGCTTATAGAGCATAGTTTTAAATGAAGGGATAAACTACATATATAGACGCAACATCTAGAAAGCCCAAGCAATTTGAAGGGGGAAAACAGAGTTTAATGACATTTGTGTATGAATTTGTAAAAATATGTATATGCAAACTACCTAAATCCTGTTGTACTACCAAATCATGTAGCAATGCAATGAATTATAAAATTTGGCACGACCCTATCAATATTTTCCTTGTAGTTTAGCTAAATGCTCTACTGGTTTAGTGGCAAACCATATTGGATATGGATTCCATATGGCCGGGAGACAATATTCAATTGGATAGCACATAAGTTGTTATTGAATCAAGATTGAATGGTCTTGATTTTAAGTTCGGCATTTTGAATTAAGGTTTTATTCACATGTTTTCAATACATGAGTTACATAAATCTTTCTTTCACCAAAACTCTACCAGTTTATAAATTCATAATTTGTAAACAGTTCAATGCCAAAATTCATATTAAGTATTAGTATTAACAAAAACATTAGAATGAATGCAAAAACTAAGAGAGAAGATAAGAAAATCCTACTATTTACCAATTCTCCAATTTATTAAAAATTTAACCTATTAACAAAGCCTGCATGACAAATTTAACTCCCCCCAACACTCTCTATTCTGAATATTATCAATAATTGAGTCCTATAGTCTTTTAGCATAGGCTCCCTTGACCCGCCTTTAAAATTCTAATTTCTATATGTTCCAATAGACACACAAATTTATCATGTCAAAATGCATTTCATCAGTGACATAAACACTCGAGGTAGTACTATGATCTTGATACCCATAGGTGTATGTGCATTGTTTAATAGGAGGAAGACATCGAACATCCACACCTTGAACCCCAAAAAGGCATAGACGGTCCGGGCAATAAATCAACACAGTCGTGGATGAATTTATCATGTCAAAGAAATTGAACTTAAACTGCAGAGTACACAACACAACAGACAACAAATATTAAGCTTCAAATAAAAATATTGGTTCCCAAGGCAACAAAACAAGTACCACACCATAGGTAAGTAATACTAACAATTAAGTATGCACAGTAAAAGAGAAATGATGAAAATTAAAACTCTTTACCCCAAGTCCATTAGATCGAAGGCAATTATCACATTGATTGTAGTTAACTCAGAGAAAGTCGCTTCCTGTATCAATCAACGCAGTATATTTCCTTCGTGGAGATCCGAGCTTGACTAGTGTTGTGTACATTCTGAACAGAAAAAAAACATCAATTATTAATGAAATCCCACTCCCTCTTATTCCATACATACAAAATTAAATTAAATTCAAATTTTTTTTGGATAAATTGAATATGTAATATTATTATCAACATTTAAAAAAAATCATTTCCCTATCTAACTATGCATTTAGAAGTATTGGTATATAACTTCACATAGCATTATATAAAATGATTATACTACATTCATTTCCCTTTTTTTTATATAGATGATAAAATAAGTTGTATGTTTGTTGAAAAAGCAAACAGTTTAGCCTGTAATTCAAGTTTTAGTTTATTTCATGCTTTGGTTAAGTTAATCTTGAGTTGAACTTACATCTAATGGCCAATATTTTGCATCATTTAATAAATGTACAACACAGCATAAGAGAAAAAGAAAAGAATGTGAGAATAACATGGGAATAGAAGAAACTAAAGTTATAAATCAAAGAGTTATTGGGAGAGATAATTCGCTCTACCCAAACATCGAGTTGCCATGGACAAGGAAATTGACGGCGTCATGCAATACTTTTGAGTTGTGAGCTCTGTCACGAGCTCTCAACGTCTCCATCTCAACACGATGGTTGAGCGACACGACCCTATTCAAAGGGAGGTAACGGGTACACATCGTGGGTACAACAAGGATGGCCAAGCAACATGCCAAAAAGAATTGGTTAATGTAGAAATGCATTTTCGTTTAAGGTTAGAGAGTAGAAAAAGAGTAGGGGTGGAATTGGAGGAGTGAAAATTGAAATATAATAGAGTAGAGAAAGAGAGAATGATAATGTGAATGGTTGGAATTTGGCGTCATGGCATGTCTTGAAAGAAAACAGCGTGGTCGAAATTTTAAAATTTTAATATATAGATAATAAGTATAATATTGTATTGCATATAAAAATTTTAAGTTGTAAATTTACAAAAATATATTGGAGAGAGATAGTAGATCAAATTTTGTTTTACATTTTACAATCTACATGATAAATGTCACTTGATTAAGTTAATTCGTGTAACAAGAAAATATGCGCATATTGTAATCTTTACATATTAGACTCAAATATAAACGATAACTCAACAACAACAATTCAAATCATAAAAATAATTTTATTCATAAAATCTATTTATTATAGATCCCAAAATCATAACAACTTACATCATAATATCTATATTAATTAACATAGTTATTAAAATATATAAGGTCATGTCTAGTCGAAATTCATAATCGATTAATATATATTAAACCACGAATATCCTATAAATTTATATAATTTTGTTTTCACAACTTTGTCGTAATTAATAATTACTCATTTTTAATTTATTTAACATAAATATTTTTTTATATAAAATTTAACTACTTCTATACATTCAATCAAATTCATCAGTTTCCTCCAAACTATACGTGATATCACATTTCTACGCTTTACCCTAGTAACAACATGAATGTCTAACCCACCAGATTTGGTCCATAAAATATATCAAATCAATTATTGTTGAAAAAATTATAACTCAATGTCTCTTATAAATAAAACGAGAGTAATGGTATTTTTTCAAAGATTATTATAATAAATAAAATATCTCGTATAAATAAAATAAAATAAAGAAAGTAATATTTTTTTAAAAATTATTAAAAAATTTGTGTGGTCATTGCCATTCTATGTTACAAAGCTCCATGTGACCTAATCTCGTTGTGATATGGTGGGCTTTACTGATTGAGCGAGTTGCATGTGCGACGAATATATATGATAAAATTGAAGTGTTGAGAATAGTCTTTTGATTAAGGGGTGGAGGCTATGGCATAATTTCACCTTACATATTATTTGACAACACATAGTTGAATTAGTTATGTCAATGACCATCAATAGTTAATAATGCGAACACCAACAATTATTCTCGACTATTGGTTATATATAAAAGAAATTAATTTGATTGTTTAGATTAAAATTTCAGTTTTGTTACTTCTCATTGACTTTTGATATATTTATGTATATTGTTAGTATTTTTCTCTCAAAATATTTATATTTATAATTTGAATGAAGAAAATTTTTATTAAAAAAAAATAGTTAATTTGATTTTGTTTTACAAAAAGAAGTAAATAACATATAAGGTTAAAGTAGTTACGGACAAATAAACTAGTAAATAGCCAATCACTTATTGAGCAGATTGTGTAGTGATCAATGCAACAGATCAGTGCCCAGTCCAGAAGCTCAAGAATTTCGAGTTTATGTCATGCATACTATTAGGCCCACTATTATTCATAACCCAATATGAATTAATTAAGGAAGAGAAGTACATGTGAGAGAAAAAGAGGGATAGACAAGGTAATCAAAATTGAATCGGACATTGAACTAATCTACTCGTTGATTCAAGCGTCAAAAGACTGTGATTGGACAAGTATTAATTTAATATATAGTTGTATTTTTACAAAAAGCAATAATATACACTAAAATATATGAATTTATTTTATTATGGATTGTGTCTTCATTTGTACCCAAAAAATAATAATTATATTTATCATTTAATTTTAAGTTTATTTTGATCATTTTATTTTTAATAATTTACGAAATTAGTTTATTTATTTTAAAAATCGATAATATTGATCATTTCATATTTGTTAGTCTTTCTAAATCATTGTATCATAAGTCACATTATTTATAATATTTTATATTTCTATGTTTAAATTAAAAAATCAGAATAATAAGGCAAAACTGTCAAATATAAAAATAGTGGGACCAATTTTAAAAATTGGTGAAAATAATAACATTAAAACTACAACTAATTATTTATTTTATTTAAAATTAAACTCATTCAACATTTTATCATACTTATTATATTAAAAATGATTATTAATTTTGTA
>JBBPBT010001444.1:2284683-2300768 GCA_037974875.1 Cicer bijugum
ATTGCATAAAATTAAATTATTTTTTAATAGAATTTATTTTTGGTACATATCAACATAACAATAATTCAATTGCACAAATAATTAGTTAAAACTTTTAAATACCTAAAATTGATTTAAAGTATATGTACATCTTTAATAAAATAAATTTCAAACTCTTGATGAAATATATTCAATAATTTTGTTTTTACAACAACTTCTCATGCTCGCAATTAAAATATCATACTAATAAAACAAATAAATTTAGACTACGCTACCAAGTCAATCATATTTTTAACTTTTTATGTCTTATTTTTGGGTTTGTATTTTATATTTTATTTCATCAAATAAATACAAGTACCATTATATGTTGAAAAATAAATTAACAATCAAAATACAATGAGTCAAATAATTATCCTATATAATAAATTATCACATGAATTTTATAAAATATTTTAAAAATTAAATTAGATGATGATTATGATAAACATGATTTTATCTCATTTTAATTTTCCTAATTATATTTAATTATTACAAATCAATAAATTAATATTATAAGATAACTATATTTATAATACATAAAATATTACTTATAAAATTTATAAAATTAATTAATTAATATTCGCGTAGCGCGCGGACCAAAATCTAATATCGTACAAAATCAGGACCATTTTGAGTTCCAATATTTTCCTTAACAAACATATCATCAGTGTTAATAATGTTTAGTAACGGTCACTCATAGAAAAACAAATTGAAAAATATTTTATAAATCAAAGATCAAATTTATATATTTATATTCTTAGGCCAACAGTCTAACAACTAAAAATCTACTCCGTTGGTTGGGCCTTAGAAAAAAATATGAATATTAGGCTGGATGGATAGCGATTGCATTTTGCAAAGGCATGTGTCCAAAAGGAATTTTGGGCCTTGAACATAGATTTGGATGAAAAAGGCATCTCTGTCCATTACCCAATTTTTGGGCTTGAAACATTAATTTGGATGAGTTTGAAGAACTCTAATTACTTTTAATTTGATGGTTTATACTTTTTATTGAAGGATATATTTTTAACTATAATACTTTCTCGACTTATTACATTAAAAATGTCATGCACATATACTCTTTATAACAACAATTTGGGTTTTTTTAATAGAGTTAAAAAAAAAATAACGCTGTGAAGATTTAAAATTTAAAGGATTTAACTTGAAAAAAAATTAAATGAATAATTCAGTTTAATTCAATAACTAAAAAGATTGATGCATGTATTTTGCTTTTAATTGTGTTTCTTCTATCTTTGTTTAGTCTATTATTTGTTTAATTTCAAATTATGTAAATAAATTTCGAAAAAGATGAATCTATTCATGTTTTTTTAATCTAATTCTCTTATCTCATTTCAAGTGTATCTTTTTATTTAAACAATTGAAAATTTAGTATTTAGTTATTTTCTTTTTACAAGAATTAGTATTGAATTAAAATTGCAATTACAATTTTAATCCAAAGATTAATAATTGACCCTCTCACTCTTCTACATGTTAGGATATTAAATTTAGTTATTCCACCAAGGGAATATATTGTGCTGATTGATACAGGAAGCGACCTTCTCTGGATTAGTTGCAGTCAATATGATAATTGCCCTGAATCTAATGGGCATGGGGTATAGATTTTCAATTTTCAATTTTCAATTTTCATCATTTTTTTACTATGCATACTTAATTATTATTACTACTTATGGTGTGGTGCTAGTTTTTTTTGCATTGGGAACCAATATTTTTTACTTGTTGTGTTGTGTACTCTGTAGTTTAAGTTCAATTTCTTTGACACGATGAGTTCATCCACGACTGTGTTGATTCATTGCTCAGACCGTCTATGCCCTTTCGGGGTTCATGGTGCGGTTGTTCGATGCTCTCCTCCTGTTAAACAGTGTAGATACATGTATGAGTATCAAGGTAATAGTACTACCACATATATTTATGTCACTGATAAAATGCATTTTGACATGATCCTCGGGCAGCCTTCTCCTTCTTGTGTTAACTCTTTTGCCACTGTCTTTTTTAGGTGAGAAACCGTTATGCATATGTATTTTGGACAACTAATAAATTGGAGAATCGGTAAATAGTAGGATTTTCTTATCTTCTCTCTTACTTTTTGCATTCATTCTAATGTTTTTGTTAATACTAATACTTAATAGGAATTTTGGCATTGAACTATTTTTAAATTATGAATTTATAAACTGGTAGAGTTTTGGTGAAAGAACGATTTATGTATGAATTAGTAAGATTGGTTGGTGGCTATGTAGTCAGTAGAAGATGGCGTAGCATAGCACCCCAACATCAAAATGCTATAGTTGTACAACAGGTAGCGGTTGTATAACTGCTACGTTGAAGTCTAAGGGAACATTTAAAAGCAATTAATATCATACACAATAAAGACAAAAAATTAGAAAATTGCAAAATTAGAGAACATTCATAACTCATAACATTTCAAACATAATATAAACAAAAAATCCATGCTTAGAGCATCTAAAAGCAATAAACAAATATTTTTAGTTAAAAAAAAATAAACAGATCATATAATATTTTTTACTAATAAAAACAGATCATTTTGTATTATGATTAAACATTAATATAACATTATATATTTTTTTATTGTAATTTATAGCATAGTATATTTCCTTTTTTAAATCACATTAGCAATTATTATTAATTAATTATATAAAACCAAAAAGGAAAGCAAGTTAATGAATAGAGTAAACAAAATGATAGCCTGTCAAGTAAGCCAAATGATAGGTATCATAAACGTGTTTTTTAGGGTTTTGTTTTTGGGTACATTGGGAACCTATTGTGTCATGCAAACTACCTAAATCCTGTATCTTGCCTGTCAAGTTTGCATGACACAATAGGTTCCCCCTGTGTTTTGTATCTTGCTCTGATACATAACTCAATTTTAACTTTTGAGAAATGATAAATAAATATGGATTTTGTTTTGAAATAAAACTTTATTGAAGTGTTGTTTTGGCAATAGGTGTGGTACTCATCTTGATGGAGGTTTGATTGAGACACCAACAGCGTATGATGGAATCTTTGGGTTTGGCCCTGGTCCTCTATCTGTTGTGTCTCAATTGTCAGCACGTGAAATAATACCGAATGCTTTTTGCCATTGCTTGAAAGGAGATGGCAATGGGGGAGGCATTCTAGTTCTTAGTGCGGTTGTGGAGCCAAGTATTGTCTATATTCCAGTTGCTCCATCAAAGTATGTTCTCTTCTGCGCTGTTTTTTTCATTTTCTTTTTGTAGTTTGTGGGTCATTTATTTCCATATATTGCACAATATTAATATAAAGAAGCATACAAGACATTTTTGAAAGGAGTTTATAGAATAAAATTTGTACTATTAGATTATTGTCAATTGACAATCAATAATTATTAAATTTATCAATTTTTCTTTTGGCAGAGTTACAATATGCTAGGTTGAAAGATAGGAAACATAATTTGATTGCTTGAAAATTACTTGACATGACACCCCACAAGCAAGTGTGTTTAAAATATGATTAAATCAATTTGGTCTTGGAAAAAAATTGTTAATTAAATTAAATGATTTTTCAATTAAATGTAAAAGTTGATATTGCTAATAGTCGGGTTCTTAAAATGCTTCTTATGTTGTTTTTGTTCAGCTACCTACTAAGAAGAGGAAATGAGAGTTATACTAGTAGCCAATAGGTGAATTGTTTTCTTCCTACTTTTTTTGCACTTTCTATTATCTAGTTATGTTTAGTTATTTTGATGGAGATTATCATCCCTGGCCTGTCAATCCATCCCGCCCATGTCTAATATTAAGATTTACAAACACTATGATTAATTTATTGTTATGTAGCCTTTGTTATTATTATTGGTGTTGCTTGTCATGGTTTATGTCATTTTTTATTGTTGTTGTACTTTGAAATTTGATGGTAATCAGATTCGCCTTATTTCATCAGAGTTTCTCCTTTTCGAGGATGAGTTTTGACCTAGGCCTTTAAAGATAGAATTGAAATTACCTCAACAATAGTCCTAACATTTGTGCTTTCATATTTACACTGTGTTATGTATTATATGAGGAGGACACGGTAACAAAATTCGAAGTCTTTTCTTGTGAGTGATCATCAAGTCTATGAATTGTGACACCTGAAATTTTAGATGATATTTGTTACTTGTGGCCTGAAATTGCATATTCAGTTTTTGAAACTCGAAAACTAGTTGAAAGCCATCTAAAATTGTATGCGTGTGGTGTTCTCCGTGAGTTATTGCTTTATCTCACGCCTTCCTTAAACTAAGTAACATGTTAACAAAAAAAGCTAAGTAACCTACAAGCCTCCCTTAACAAATTGTTGTGACTGAAGTTGGTTAATGTATAGAATGTCATATAAGTAAGTTTGGATGTGTGGAGAAGATTTTTAAAAACAACAAAATATAAATGATAGTCTAGTAATTAGAGATATATAAAAAGGAAAATATAGAGTAAATCATTGATGGAGATATAAAAATAAATATCAACCTTGAATATGAATTTACTGATTTACTTGATCTATGTATTTGACACCACCCTGTGAAAAAATGGTTTGATTATTATTTTGTAGTTATGTTACTAATTATGTTGTTATTTTACCCTGTGAAGCTTCTTATGTTGTTATTGTTTCTGTTCTTGTCTGATGTTTCTTAGTTGATATTACCTACTGGCTACTTAAAATGCTTCTTATTTTGCGGTATAATTGACCAGTCTTTGTCTTTTCAAATAAATCTTAGGAGTCATTATTACATGAATCTTGAGAGCATTGTTGTCAATGGACAACTCGTCTCAATTGATCCAATTGCATTTTCCCTAGGCAAATATGGAGACAGGGGAACTACTATTAATAGTGGTACAACCCTGGCGTATCTTTTTTTTGAAAGTTTATAATCCTTTGGTTAATGCAATAAGATTTCTTGTACCATGCTCAAAACATTGAAATCTTGAACTTTGTGGGGTATATTTTTCTCATTTGACTTTTCCACGATGAGGAATTCTATGTTGCGAAAAAATAGTGAGAATATTTACTTAAGTAGTGAGACTTGTATGTCTTAAGATGCTTCAACAAACAATTGAAAACCATGTTGAAGTTTACATTCTTTTTATACATAATTCTTATTATTTATTTTCTTAAAATTGGGTTTGCTTATTTCTGTTGTATTTTAAGAATTGTAACAGCCTTAATGTATACTGATGTTCAGTTTCTAAATTGGTTTGTAGATAACTTCTATAGTGTCACAATTTAGCCATCTCTTCTTTTTAGCAGGAAACCCGTGTTATCTAGTCTCAACCAATTAATTACAAATATAATATTTGTTATTAAGATCTTTATTCACTTCACATGAAAAGAGAGCTTGTTCAATTAGGATTTCTAAATATTTCATTAACTTTTTTGTGTTTCTTAAATATTCAGTGTAGATAAGTTTCCTATAGTCAGTTTTAACTTTGCGGGTGGAGCATCCATGGATGTAAGACCAACACAATACCTTGTGCAGATTGATTTCATGGTAAGCATAAAATATGTCTATTATGTTGTTTGTTATGTTTTTGCATACAAGTTATTGTTTGGAATTGTATGTCACTAATTTATCATTTTTCTTTAACAGAATGCTGTGCTATGGTGCCTAGGTTTCCAAAAAGTGAAAAATGGACAACAAATATCAGGAGGTTAGATGATGTACCAATTTAAAAGGACTGTATAAACTTTGCTATTAATTGGAAGAAAAAAAATTATAATTATCTCATTTGATTATTAAATAGTATCTTTTTTTTTGTCCGATTAATTGGGAACTTTTATAAATGGTAAAAAAAATTGTCACAACAATCCAATTTCCAAAAAGAAGTCAGTAATATTTTGCTATGACATTTGTAATTCTAATGATAACAATTGATTTTATCTAAGTATTGTCTTATTTTTTGCAAATCTTGTCCTAAAAGATAAGATCGTTGTCTACGATTTAGCTAATCAGCAAATAGGATGGACGAATTATAATCGTAAGTTCACCCTTTAGAACTTTTATTTCCTACAAGTAGTATATAGTCTTTCTCTTTATCTTAAAATTGAAAACTTGTTTTAGGTTCTATGCCTGTGGATGTAAATGTGACCCTGAGCAAAGAGAAGAACAATAATCCTAGAGCAAAGCGGTCGAGTTCCATCATCAGTTCAAAGTTAGGGATTTTGTCAAAGTTATTACTTGTAACTATTGTGGCTCTTTTTATACACACAATATAATATTCACGAAGTTACCATTTTTGTAATTTAATTTCAATATTCAATCTATGTAATATTCATATCTTTAAAATCTAATAGTAACATGTGCGACTTTAATTATGATGTTGTATATATGATTGTTGTTTTCTATTACGTTAATGGATAATCTGCATTACACCTTATATCTAGTACTAGTTACCTCTTTCCCAGCCTAATAAGTTTGTGCAAATTAGTTTGGTAGGAGGAGGAGTAATTTTTATGTCTAAATTAATATCGCTTCATACGGATTTAATTAAATATAATTTTATATAGTGTATTTGTAATAAATATAATGTTTATATACAAGACAATAAAAAGGGAAAATATTAACATGTATCCTATGGGTATATATAAGGATTCTAGAAATTATATTTATATATTAAAAAAATAAAATATACATTTTTTGAGTAAGAGAAATACATAATTTCTAATACAAATTTGAATATTTAATATCCTAACATGTAGAAAAGTGAGAGGTAAATTATTAATCTTTGGATTAAAATTGAATTTGAGTCTCTTATCTGGATTGAGTTTCCACGATTATTTGCAACGATTTAACTTCATGTTTCATCTTCTGATCTTTGCAATCTCGTTTGCTTTAATCAACATTAGTATATAATTTTCTCTAGTAGTTTGCATTATTGTATGGCTGTTCCATCTGATACTTTAACTCTTCCATGAATTTAGAATCTCTAATCAAAGATCATTTGTAAATAATTCCTGACTTTGAGATTAAAATTAAAAATTGATGCTTGTTGCTAATATATATATATCTCCACTGAAAGAAAATAGGTAAAGCAATGTTGGTTGAGAAGAGCAGATTGATATTCTTCAAGAAGACAAAAAGACCATGGACGAAACGAAGGAAGGATAAAACAATGGGGAGTAAGGCATACACGACGAAGCGTGAGATTTTGAATGAATCTAGTTTCATATATATATATATATATATACATAAACATTTAAAATGTTCATATCAAACTAAAACTAAAATAAAATTACAGTATAATTAGTTATACATCTATCTATTAACAAGAAGTAATAATATCCAACAATAACAATTTCATTCCACATAATAATCTTTAAATATCACCTTTCTTGCATTTTTACTACAAAATTATTATTATTGTGATATCGTACATCACAAATAATATTTTAAAAATTTTAATTTCAAAAAATTTCTCTCAAGAGATGCAATAGTAATTATGACTGTTAATATTATTCTTTAGAATTTCTTTTTTAGAATGTCTTAAATTGTGGTTTGAAATTTATAGTGAATAAAAATACCAAAAGTCCAATTTAGGTTCAAATGCGAAAAAATATTGTATTATAAAATAATTAAATAATATTTTTATTAGATACATTAATTTAAAAAATGAGTTATGATTGAAAGTGTCATGTAAACACTTAGTGTACAAAAAAATTATGACCCTAAAAATTTGGAGTCATGTGCGGCTACACCTCTCGAACACCCTCAAGATTGATCCTGAGTGTAGTAAGTGTCAATTTAATCTCAACCATAAATTGTAAATTTGTAATCTAATCGTTAATAATTGACCCTCTTACTCTTTTCCGTAAGAAATCAATTTCTCATAATAAGATATGAACCTCTCATCATAAGAGACTCAAATTAAATCGTTGCAAACAATCGTGGAACTCTTTTCAGATAAGAGACTCAAATTAAATTTTAATCAAAAGATTAATAATTGACCTCTCACTTTTCTACATGTTAGGATATTAAATATTCAAATTTTCTATTGTGTATTTCTCTTACTCAAAAATTGTATATATATTTTTTTAATATATAAATATTATTTCTAGAATCCCTATATATACCCATAAGATACATGTTAATATTTTTCCTTTTTATTGTCTTGTATATAAATATTAAATTTATTACAAATACATTATATAAAATTATATTTAATTAAATTCGTAAGAAGCGATATTAATTTGGACATAAAAAATACTCCTACTCCTACCAAATTATAACCCAGATATGCAATTCAGAGAGTAACACATAAAGTTGTATATGTCCATTACACCTTAACATGTAAAATTCATTTGCTTTACTTTATTATATTAAACATTTTTAAAACACAATAATACAATATCCATGTTAAATTGAACAATCAAGCAAAAACATGGGTGGCTTAAAATAGATAAGGAGAAAAATAATAGAAAGTTGAAAGAATTACTTTATTATAAGTGTTGAGATAACTATGCTTCTTACAAGAAATACAACTATGAAAGTGAAAGATTCCCAATGCCCATCGAATATTGCCACTGAAGTTGCAACAAGCAAAAATCGTGATACAAAGAAGTTTAAAGCTTATGCAAACTACTAGGTTGGGCAAGAGGTAATTAGTACTAGACATAAGGTGTAATGCAGAGTATCCATTAACTTAATAGAAAACAACAATCATATATACAACATCATAATTGAAGTCACACATGTTACTATTAGATTTTAAAGATATGAATTAGATTAAATATTGAAATCAAATTACAAAAATGGTAACTCCGTGAATATTATATTGTGTGCATAAAAAGAGCCACAATAGTTACAAGTAATAACTTTGCCAAAATCCCTAACTCTGAACTGATATGGAACTCGACCCCTTTACTCTAGGATTATCGTTCTTGTCTTTGCTTAGGGTCACATTTACATTCATAGACATAGAACCTAAAATAATTTTTCAATTTTAAGACAAAGAGAAACACAATATACTACTTGTAGGAAATAAAAGTTCTAAGGGGTGAACTTACAATTATAATTTGTCAATCCTATTTGCTGATTAGCCAGATCGTACACAACGATCTTATCTTTTAGGACAAGATTTGCAAAAAATAAGACAATACTTGGATAAAATCAATTGCTATCATCAGAATTACAAAGGTCATAGCAAAATATTACTGACTTCTTTTTGGAAATTGGATTGTTGTAACAAATGGAAGAAAAACAATAAATTTAAATGTCTATTAGAAATTATTTTGAAGGATGATTATGAGAATCCAACCATCTCAATCATAGAGTTTTTCAATTTCAATTTCAATGCGCCAGATACATAACATTTCAAGAATATTTTACCATTTATAAAAGTTTCCATTTAATTGGACCAAAAAAAGATTCCATCTAATAATCAAATGAGAGAATTATATTTTTTTTTCTTCCAATTAATAGAAGAGTTTATAGAGGCTGTTTAAATTGGTCCATCATATATCTAACCTCCTAATATTTGGTATCCACTTTCCATTTTCTGGAAACCTATGCACCACAGTCTAACACTCTGTTAAAGCAAAATGACACATTAGTGACATACAATTTCAAAGAATAACTTGTATGCAAAAATATAACAAACAACACAATAAACATAATTTATGCTTACCATGAAATCACTCTGCACAAGATATTGTGTTGGTTTTACATCCATTGATGCTCCAACTACAAAGATAAAACTGACTAAAGGAAACTCATTTACACTGAATATTTAAGAAAAAGTTATTGAAATATTTAGAAATCCTAATTGAACAAGCTCTCTTTTCAAGTGAAGTAAATAAAGATCCTAATAACAAATATTATATTTGTAATTACCTGGTTGAGACCAGATAACACAGGTTTTCTGCTAAAACAAAGGGATGGCTAAATTGTGACACCATAAAAGTTATCTACAAACCAATTTAGAAATTGAACATCAGTATACATTAAGGCCAATACAATTCTTAAAATACAACAGAAATAAGCAAACCCAATTTTAAGAAAATAAATAATAAGAATTATATAAAAAAAAGTGTAAACTTCAACATGGTGTTCAATTGTTTGTTGAAATATCTTAAGACATGCATGTCTCCATTAAATCATTTCGTGATTTTAAACAAAAAGAAATTATCGACTAGATCAAAGAATGGTTCAAAATTGATCTATATATCCAACATGATAAAACTTAATATAGGTCAAATAAGACAAGAATGTAAGAAACTTAATACAATTCAATGGAAAATGTGAATCGATGATTTAACGAAATAGACTAAACATGAAATAGGCAAACCAAAGAGTAAGAAAATATTCTCACTAATTTTTTGCAACGTAGAATTCCTCATCATGAAAAAGTCAAATGAGAAAAATATGCCCGACAAAGTTCAACATTTTAATATTTTGAGAAACGTACAAGAAATCTTACTACATTGACTAGAGGATTATAGACTTCTGGATAAAGATACGCCATTGTTGTACCACTGTCAATAGTAGTTCACCTATCTCCATATTTGGCTGGTGAAAATGCAACTAGATCAATTGAGAGGAGTTGTCCATTGACAGCAATGCTCTCAAGATTCGTGTAATAATGACTCCTAAGATTTAATTAAAAAGACAAAGACTGGTCAGTTATATCGCAAAATATTTCATATAGAAGTGTGAACCATCTGACAAGAACAAAAACAACATAAGAAGCATTTTAAGAACCCGAATATTAGCAATATCAACTTTTACATTCAATTGAAAAATCATTTAATTAAATTAATCATTTTTTCCAAGACCAAATTGATTTAAACATGTTTTAAACATACTCTCTAGTGGGGTGTCATGTCAAGTAATTTTCAAGCAATGAAATTTTGTTTCCTATCTTTCAACGTAGCATATTGTAACGCTACCAAAAGCAAAATTGATAAATTTTATAATTATTGATTTTTAATTGACAATAATGTAATTGGACAAATTTTATTCTACAAACTCCTTTAAAAAATGCCTTGTATGATTCTTTATATCAATATTGTGCAATATATGGGAAAAATGACCCACAATCTACAAAAATAAAATGAGAAAAACAGTGCAGAAGAGAACATACTTTGATGGAGCAAGTGGACTATAAACGATACTTGGCTCCGCAACTACACCAAGAGCTAGAATGCCTCCCCATTGCCATCTCCTTTCAAGCAATGAGAAAAAGCATTCGGTAATATTTCACGTGCTAACAATTGAGACACAACAGACAGGGGGCCAGGGCCAAACCCCAAGAATCCATCAATCATTGTTGTTGTCTCAATGAAACCTCCACCAAGATGGGTACCACACCTATTTCCAAAACAACACTTCAATAAAGTTTTATTTCAAAACAAAATCCATATTTATTTATCATTTTTCAAAAGTCAAAATTGAGTTATGTATTAGAGCATGATACAAAACATAAGTTGTACTATGAATCTTCAAAACATAACAACATAATATTTGCCAAAACATAACATCCCTCCAAAATATCGATACTAACTCAAAGCTCTATTTCTTTCTTTTTCTATGCCAACCTATATAGTCAGAAGCGGCCGTCGCATCCACAATCGCACTGCCACGTTGCATTGCAGTGGTCTGACGCTACGCAAAACGCCGTTGTGTTGCAGATTAGGGTGGCGGTCATCACGGCCTTGATCGCAGCTGATTTGCGAAGAAGACAAAGCACTTTTTTGAAGAAAAAAAAAGTGCAACAGTAAATGCAAAAGAAAATGTCATAAATGCCCTTAAACCATGGTTGTTAGGGGCACACAACAGATTGTGATGTCATAGTAGTTGCGCTCTTCTCACTCCTCCGCTGGCTGGTTATTTTGGTTACAGTCATGGTTCATGGGTCGGGTCTGCAACTTGGTTTATTAAAAACAACAGTTTTGCCTTTTTTTTGGGTACATTGGGAGCATGTAGGTGGGAACCTATTGTGTTATGCAAACTACCTAAATTATGTACTACTGCCAAATCCTTGTAGTTTATAGAACATAGTTTTAAATGAAGGGATAAACTACATATATAGACGCAACATCTAGAAAGCCCAAGCAATTTGAGGGGAAAAACAGAGTTTAATGACATTTGTGTATGAATTTGTAAAATTATGTATATGCAAACTACCTAAATCCAGTAGTACTACCAAATCATGTAGCAATGCAATGAATTATAAAATGTGGCACGACCCTGTCAATATTTTCCTTGTAGTTTAGCTAGATGATCTATTGGTTTAGTGGCAAACCATTGGATATGGTTTCCATACGGCCTGGAGACTATATTCACTTGGATAACACATCAGTTGTTATTGGATCAAGATTGAATGGTCTAGATTTTAAATTTGGTATTTTGGAAAAAAAGTAAAAGTTGGTATGTTTAGTGAACTTCCTGATTTTAATCGAATTATCATTGATGGACTAACTCTGCGAATGCATAGCATCCCAACTACATGGAATCCATTTCTTAAGCCCTCACTTCCAAATAAAGGTTTTATTCACATATTTTCAATACCTGAGTTACATAAATCTTTCTTTCACCAAAACTCTACCAGTTTATAAATTCATAATTTGTAAATAGTTCAATGCCAAAATTCATATTAAGTATTAGTATTAACAAAAACATTAGAATGAATGCAAAAACTAAGAGAGAAGATAAGAAAACCCTACTATTTACCAAATTTCCAATTTATTAAATATTTAACCTATTAACAAAGCCTGCATGGCAAATTTAACTCCCCCCAACACTCCCTATTCTGAACATTATCTATAATTGAGTCCTATAGTCTTTTAGCATAGGCTCCATTGACTCGCCTAGAAAAGTCTAATTTCTATATATTCCAACAGACACACAAATTTATAATTGTCCAAAATAAATAAGCATAATAGTTTCTCACCCAAAAAAGATAGTGGTTGAAGAGTTATCACTGGAAGGAGAAGGCTGTCCGAGGATCATGTCAAAATGCATTTCATCAGTGACATAAACACTCGAGGTAATACTATGATCTTGATATCTATAGGTGTATGTGCATTGTTTAATTGGAGGAAGACATCGAACATCCACACCTTGAACCCCGATAGGGCATAGACGGTCCGAGCAATAAATCAACGCAGATGTGGATGAATTTAACGTGTCAAAGAAATTGAACTTAAATTGCAGCGTACACAGCACAACACACAACAAATATTAAGCTTCAAGTAAAAATATTGGTTCCCAAGGCAACAAAACAAGTACCACACCATAAGTAAGTAATACTAACAATTAAGTATGCACAATAAAAAATAAATGATGAAAATTGAAACTCCTTACCTCAAGTCCATTAGATGGAGGGCAATTATCACATTGATTGCAGTTAACTCAGAGAAAGTCGCTTCCTGTATCAATCAACACAGTATATTCTCTTTGTGGAGATCCGAGCTTGACTATTGTTGTATACATCCAGAACAAAAAAAAAATCCATCAATTATTAATGAAATTTCACTCCTTCTTATTCCATACAAATAAAATGAAATTAAATTAAGTATGCATTCAGAAGTATTGGTATCTAACTTCACATAGCATTATATAAAATAATTATGCTACATTCATTTTGCTTTATTTTTGAATAAATGATAAAATAAGTACAACATTATGGGTACAAAAGTTTTCTCGTACCTTGCTCAAAACAATGAAATGTTGAACTTTGTTGGACATATTATTCTCATTTGCCTTTTCCATGATGAAGAATTCTGCATTACGAAAATATAATGAGAATATTTTTTTACTCTTTGGTTTGCTTGTCTTATGTTTATTCTATTTCGTTAAATCACCGATTGACATTTTTCCATTGAATTGTATTAAGTTTCTCACATTCTTGTCTTATTTGACTTATATTAAGTTTCTTATATTCTTGTCTTATTTGACTTGTATTAAGTTTTATCATGTTGGATACATAGATCAATTTTGAACTATTCTTCGATCTAGTCGATAATTACTTTTTGTTTAAAATTAGGAAATGATTTAATGAAGACTTGTATGTCTTAAGATACTTCAACAAACAATTGAATACCATATTGAAGTTTACATTATGTTTTATATAATTCTTATTATTTATTTTCCGAAAATTAGGTTTGCTTGTTTCTGTTGTATTTTAAGAATGGTATCGGCCTTAACGCATAATGATGTTGGAATTCTAAATGGGTTTGTAGATAACTACTATGGTGTAACAATTTAGCCATCCCCTTGTTTTAGAACGAAATGGTTGGATTCTCATAATCATCCTTCAAAATGATTTCTAATAGATATTTAAATTTATTGTTTGTTTTCCATTTGTACAACAATCTAATTTCCAAAAAGAATCAGTAATACTATGTTATGACATTTGTAATTCTGATGATAACAATTAATTTTATCCATATATTGTCTTTTTTTTTTTTTGCAGATCTTGTCATAAAGAAAAGCGGACGAGTTCCATCATCAACTAAGAGTTAGAGATTTTGTCAAAGTTATTACCTATAACTGTTGTGACTTTTTTTCAAATCTATAAGTTACATGTGTGTCTTTAATTATGATGTTGTATATATGGTAGTTGTTTTCTATTACGTTAATGGATGATTGAGCGGAGAAACCCAGTTTAAAGGAAGGTAACGGGTACACATCATGGGTACAACATGAATGGCTAAGCAATATACCAAAAACATTTGGTTAATGTAGAAATGCATTTTCGTATAAGGCTAGGGGAGTAGAAAAATAGTGGTGGTGGAATTGGGAGGATGAAATTTAAAATATAAGAGAATAGAGCAAGAGAGAATGATAATGTGAATGATTATTAAGATTAACGTTAGAGCTATTTATATTACTCAGTATCAATGAATTAAGCTAAAATAAAGAAATGAACAATGTAAATAATGCAATGCTCACAAATATTGATCCGTCACCTTTCACTTTGCAGCTCATCATATCAGTAGGTTTGGTGTTCAAACTTCAAATTTACTATAAAACAAATTGATGATAGCTTTTAGATATGAAATCAAATTACGAAAAAGGATGAAATGATGACAATAATAATAAACACTTTGTGTAAAGAGATAAATAAAGATTTCGAGTAACAATAATAAACATTATGTGTAATGGCTCACATATTTATATATCATAAAATTTGTTGTGTATTAAAAATAGAAAATCACATTTCAAAATGAGTTTAAGAGAGATAGACACAAATGTAGCATGCACCTTAATGAAACGAGATTCCCTTGTGCTAGTGGGAGTTACAACGTGACTCACCTCAGTGTTCCATGACCTATCGCGTAGAAGTGAAAGTTCCATTACTCGACTGTGAGTATTACCAAAGTGTGTTGGTCTACATAACCACACTAGGATGGTACCGTACTTAGCCATGCATGGACAATTTTTATTTCTCCACCGGAGTTGTCGCCGAGTCTTTTGGGTTTGTCGCCAATGTTGGTTTATTTTGTAATTTACAGCTTGAGAAGGAGAAATCATAAGATTTCGGGTCACCCGTGTTTTTTATTTTTGTCATTATACAAGTTGGGCCATTTTCACACAAAAAAAAAAAAAACAATAAGTTTGACATTTATCACAGATAATTTTTAGTCAAAAAATAAAACAAAAAAGTGCAATACATGCACTTATAGTAGTTCAAATATACTATATATAATTATTGCACAACAAAACATATGTAATAAACAAGAAAATATATTAAGAGAAAAAGAAATATATATTTTAATCGTAAACTAATTGATTTTATATCTCCTACATAGTTGCCGTTGATTTTATAATTTTTAGATAATTTTAATTTTTATGAATAATTATTTATTCAATCAATTATTTGTGTTTGTTATTGATGTAAAATGTATTATTGTTAAGCCTATATATTTATTTAATTAGAAAAATTTGCTTGATTTTATTTTTATTAAGAAAATTGTCCCCACTTTTTAAAAGAGAATTTACTGGTCTTCTAAATTTTACACTTAATGCAATGTTGATCGCAATATAAATGTTTTATTATAAAATATAAATAACATATATTTTTAAATTTTTAAATGATCTGATAAATATATCAATA
>JBBPBT010001444.1:2302566-2322655 GCA_037974875.1 Cicer bijugum
ATTTTTTATTTTTCAAAAATTTGAACGAATGCGAAATTTTTAAAATGTATGTATTTTGGAGAGTGGGAGATAAAAAGTGAGAAGGTGGGGAGGTAAATTTCTCTATTTATAATTGAATGATAAAGAGGCAAAACATACAATTCTTATCTTCAACGTAATAATTATGTATGGATCAATAATGTGTTTTTTAATTGATAAAATGCATCGTGCAATTCTTTAAATTATTTAAATTTATCAAATTAATTTTTGGATAACAAGTGATCACTTTTATATGATGTAAAATTAAATGTATCAAATTAAATAAAAATGAACCAATTTAATTGATTTTGATTGGATTTTTAGATTCAATATGTCATTCACTTGTACGTCTAGTTCTTTCTCCCTATTAGCACTTATTGTTCTCTTTATTTTATAATTTTTAATGTTTTGTATTACTATGACTAGAATTGACAACAATACACTTAACTGGCACAATATTACTATTCATGTTTAGTAACCAATAATAATATAATTATGAATTTGAGAAACGTTTTTTGAAATTGAAAACTAAATTAAAATATTCATATATAGATGGACTAAGTTGAGAATGTCGTATAAAATCCGGACCATTTTGAGTTCCAATATTTTCCTTAACAAACATATCATCAGTGTTAGTAACAGTCACTCATAGAAAAACAAAATTGAAAAATATTTTATAAATCAAAGATCAAATTTATATATTTATATTCATAGGCCAACAGTCTAACAACTAAAAATCTACTTCGTTGGTTGGGCCTTAGAAAAAAATATGAATATTAGGCTGGATGGATAGCGATTGCATTTTGCAAAGGCATGTGTCCAAAAGCAATTTTGGGCCTTGGAACATAGATTTGGATGACAAAGGCATCTCTATCCATTACCCAATTTTTGGGCCTGAAACATTAATTTGGATGAGTTTGAAGAACTCTAATTACTTTTAACTTGATGGTTTATAATTTTTATTTAAAAATTAATTAAGAATATATTTTTAATTAAAATACTTTCTCGACTTATTTCATTAAAAATGTCATGCACATATACTCATTATAACAACAATTTGGGTTTTTTTTAATAGAGTTAAAAAAAAATAACGCTGTGAAAATTTAAAATTTAAAGGATTTAACTTGAAAAAATAATTAAATGATTAATTCAGTTTAATTCAATAACTAAAAATATTGCTGCATGTATTTTGCTTTTAATTGTGTTTCTTTGATCTTTGTTTAGTCTATTATTTGTTTAATTTTAAATTATGTAAATAAATTTCGGAAAAGATGAATCTATTCATGTTGTTTTAACCTAATTTTCTTATCTCATTCCAATTGTATCTTTTTATTTAAACAATTGAAAATTTAGTATTTAGTTATTTTCTTTTTACAAGAATTAGTATTGAATTAAAATTGCAATTACAATTTTAATTCAAAGGTTAATAATTAACCTTCTCACTCTTCTACATGTTAAGATATTAGATATTAAAATATTTTTGTATTAGAAATTGTGAATTTCTCTACTCAAAAATTGTAGAATCCTTATCAAATACCTTAGGGTACATGTTGATATTACCCCTTTTTACTATCTTGTACATAAACATTAGATTTATTATAAATACACTCAATCAAATCATATGCAATTAAATCCGTATTAAGTTATATTAATTTGTCAATACATAAAAATTACTCCTACTCTAAGGTAAGGTGTGCATTTCAGAGAGTAGCACATGGAGTTGTATATGCCCATTACACCTTAATAAGTAAAATTCATTTGCTTTACTTTATTATATTAAACATTTTTGAAATTCATTTCGACACTATCCATATTAAATTGAACAATCAAGCAAAAACATAGGTGATTTAAAATAGACAAGAAGAAAAATAAAAGAATGTTGAAACAATTACTTTATTTGAAGTGTTGAGATAACATTCCTTCTTACAAAAAATATAGTTATGAAAGTGAAAAACTCCAATGCCTATCGAATAAGGCCACTGAAGTTGCAACAAGCCAAAATCGTGAATCAGTGAAGTTTAAAGCTTACGCAAATTACTAGGGTGGGCAAGAGGTAACTAGTACTAGACATAAGGTATAATGCAAAGTATCCATTAACTTAATAAAAAACAACAACCATATATACATTATCATAAATGAAGACAAACATGTAACTTATAGATTTTAAAAATATGAATTTTTCATATATTGAATATTGAAATTAAATTATAAATGTGTTAACTCCGTGAATGTTATATTGTGTGCATAAAAAAAACCACAATAGTTATAGGTAATAACTTTGACAAAATCCCTAGCTCTGAGTTGATGATGGAACTCGACCTTTTTGTTTTAGAATTATTTTTCTTGTCCTTGTTAAGGTTCACATTGACATTAACTGACATAGAACCTAGAACAAGTTTTCAATTATAAGACAAAGAGAAAGACTAAATACTTATTGTAGGAAATAAAAGTTCAAGGTGTGAAATAACAATTATAATTTATCAATCCTATTTGTTGATTAGCCAAATGTAGTCAACAATCTTATCCATTAAGACAAGATCTGCAGAAAAATAAGAAACTACTCGGATAAAATCAATTGGTATCATCAAAAAAGTCATAGCATAATATTACTAACTTCTTTATGGAAATTGGATTGTTGTCATAAATGGAAAACAAACAATAAATTTAAATATCTATTAGAAATCATTTTGATGAATGACCATGAGAACCCAACTATTTTTTTACACTCAATCAATGTATTTTTCAGTTTCAATTGTAATGGGCTTAGTGAAATTATGATATAGTTAAAAATTAGAATCTCTAATAAAATGATGTCACCTAATTATTTGCGCCAGATACATAATATTTTTATAATATTTTAAAATTTATAAAGGTTCCCATTTAATCGAACAAAAAAAAATAAAAATTCCATTTAATAATCAAATAAGAGAATTATAATGTTTTTTTACAATTAATTTTAGAGTTTATAGAGTCTGGTTAAATTTTCCATTATCTAACGTCCTAATATTTGGTGTCCACTTTCCACTTTTTGGAAACCTATGTATCATAGACCAACATTCTGTTGAAGTAAATTGACACATTAGTGATATACAATTCAAAAGAATAACTTCTATGTAAAAATATAACAAACAACATGATATACATACTTTATGCTTATCATGAAATCACTATGCATGAGGTATTGTGCTAGTTTTACATCCATGAATGCTCTACCCACAAAGTTAAAATGGACTATAGGAAACTTATCTACACTGAATATTTAAGAAACACAAAAAAATTAATGAAATATTTAGAAATCCTAATTGAACAACCTTTTTTTCATGTGAAGTAAAGAAAGATCTTAATAACAAATATTATATTTGTAATTACCTAATTGAGACCATATAACACGAGTTTCCTGTTAAAACAAAGGGATGGCTAAATTGTGACACCATAATAGTTATCTACAAACCCATTTAGAAACTCAACATCAGTATATGTTATGGTCGATACCATTATTAAAATATAAAAGAAACAATCAAACACCATTTTAAGAAAATAAATAATAAGAATTATATAAAAAAGAATGTAAACTTTAATATGGTATACATATTCAACATGATAAAACTTAATACAAGTCAAATAAGACAAGAATGTGAGAAACATGATACAATTCAATGGAAAAATGTCAATCGGTGATTTAACGAAATAGAATAAACATGAGACAAGCAAACCAAAGAGTAAGAAAATATTCTCATTATGCTTTTGTAATGCAGAATTCCTCATCATGGAAAAGGAAAATGAAAATATTTTGTACAACAATGTTCAACATTTCAATATTTTGAGCAAGGTACGAGAAGTTTTACTGCATTGACTAGAGGATTATAGGCTTTTGAAAATAGATACGACAATGTAGTACCACTGTCAATAGTAGATCCTCTGTCTCTAGATTTTGTTGCAACTGGATCAATCGAGATGAGCTTTCCATTGACATCAATACTCTCTAAATTCAAGTAATAATGAAGCTTAGGATTTTAATTGAAAAGAAAAACACTAGTCAATTATACTGCAAAATATATCATATATAAGTGTAAACCACCAGACAAGAACAAAAATAACATAAGAAGCATTTTCATAACTTGATTAGTAGCAATATCCATTTTCACATTCAATTGAAAAATCGTTTAATTAAATTAATAAATATTATTTTTTTTTTCCAGATACTAGATTGATTTAAACATACTTGTTAGTGGTGTCTCATGTCAAGTAACTTTCAAGCAACCAAATTTTGTTTCTTGTCTTTCAACCTAGCATATTGTGACACTACCAAAAGCAAAATTGACAAATTTTATAACTATTGATTGTCAATTGACAAATACAGATTTTTTTCTCTATAAATTCTTTTAAAAAATATCTTGTATGCTTCTTTATATCAATATTGTGCAATATCAGGGAAAAATGACCCACAAACTAGAGAAATAAAATGAGAAAAACAGAGCAGAAGAGAATATACTTTAATGGAAAAGGTGGACTATAAACAATACTTGGCTCCACAATCGCACCAAAAGCTAGAATGCCTCCCCCATTGCTATCTCCTTTCAAGCATTGAGAAAAAGAATTTGGTATTATATCACCTAATGACAATTGAGACACAATAGACAAAGGACCAGGGCCAAACCCAAGGATTCCATCAAACACTGATGGTGTCTCAATTAAACGTCCACCAAGATGGATACCACACCTATTGAAAAAATAACACTTCAATAAAGATTTATTTCAAAACAAAATCCATATTTATATTTCATTTTTAAAAAGTCAAAATTTACAAAACACAAGTTGTACTCTGAATATTCAAAATATAACAACATAATGTTTGCCAAAACAAATCATCCAACCAAAATATCGCTACTACCTCAAGGTACTACATGAAATGCACTATGCCCTTAATCCTTAAGAACAGCCCGATGCGCCACTAATCATGAATGTAGTTCCATGACAACAAAATGATTTTGGAGTAATAAATAATGTAACAATTTGTTTCATTTTCTCCACCAACCGATCTTACAAATTCATACACTTAAAGTGTTTGCAAATACAATCATCCAATGCCTACGAATAATTCTTTCAGAGCACACTACTTATTACCATTTCCAATTGTGTTTACATAAATATTTTTTTCACCAAAACTCTACTAATTTATAAATTCATAATGCGTTAATAATTCAATGCCAAAATTCATATTAAGTATTAGTATTAACTAAAACATGAGAATCAAGGCAAAAACTAAACGAGAAGATAAGAAAATCCTACTATTTACCAGTTCTCCAATTTATTAAAAATTTAACCTATTGACAAAGCATGCATGACTAATTTAACTCCCCCAACACTCCCCATTTCGAACATTATCTATAATTGAGTCCTATAGTCTTTTAACATAGACTCCTTTGACCTGCCTATCTAAATCTAATTTCTATATGTTCTAATGCACACACAAATTTATAAACATCCAAAGTAATAAAGCGTAACGGTTCTCACCCAAAAAAGACAATGGCTGAATAGTTAACACTGGAAGGATAAGGCTGCACGAGGATCATGTCATAATGCATTTTATCGGTGACATAAACACCTGAGGTAGTACTATTATATTGATACCCATAGGTGTATGTGCATTGTTTAACAGGAGGAGAGCATCGAAGATCCCCCACTTTGAACCCCAAAAGGGCATAAACGGTTCGAGCAATGAATCAACGCAACCGTGGACGAGTTCACCGTGTCAAAGAAATTGAAATTAAATTGTAGAGTACACAATACAGCAAGACACATATATTAAGCTTAAAATAAAAATATTGGTTCCCAAGACAACATAACAAGCACCACACCATAAGTAAGTAGTAGTAATAATTAAGTATGCATAGTAAAAAAGAAATGATGAAAATTGAAAATCCTTACCCCAAGTCCATTAGATTGAGGAAAATTATCACATTTATTACAACTAACCCAGAGAATGTGATTTCTTGTATCAATCAACACAATATATTCCCTTGGTGGAGATCCTAGCTTGACTATTGTTGTATACATCTTGAACAAAAAAAAAAGCCATCAATTATTAATGAGATCTCACTCCTTCTTATTCAATACAAATAAAATGAAACTAAATTAAGTTTTTGTTAGATAAATTGAATATGTAATATTATTATCAACATCTAAAAAAAATAATTTATTTTCTTATCTAACTATGCATTTAAAAGTATTGGTATCTAACTTCACATAGCATTATATAAAATGATTATATACTACATTCATTTTCCTTTATTTTTTTATAAATAATCAAATAAGTTGTATGTTTATTGAAAGAAGAAATAGTTTAGCTTGTAATTCAAGTTTTAGTTTTTGTGTCAGCTTCAACTGCATTCATGCTTTGGTTAAGCTAATCCTGAGTTTAACTTACATCTAATGGCAAATATTTTACATCATTTAATAAATGTATAACACAATATAAGAGAAAAAGAAAAGGATGTGAGAATAACATAGGAATAGAAGAAAATAAAGTAATAAATGAAGAAGTTTACGGGATAAATAAGTGAATGTATCCAACCATCGAGTTGTCTTGGACGGAAAATTGACGGCGCCATGCAATATTTTTGAGTTGCGAGCTCTGTCGTGAGCTCTCAACGTCCCCATCTCAACACGATGGTTGAGTGGCACGACCTGATTTAAAAGGAGGTAACTGGTGCACATCATTTGAACTGTCAAAGATGCCCCCAAATGCAAGGCCCCCTTAATTTTTTTATTAAGGCCGTAATATTAGGCCGCCTATCAATATAAATTTTTTAAGGGCCCGACCCATTATTTCATGGGGCTGAAGAGGGGGGCTTACCAGCCCCCAACATTTTGTTTATTGTGAGATTTATTTTGAAATATTTTTATTCGAAAAAATTCTAAAAAAATTTCTCAAAATATTGTGAGAAAAACTAAAAAAAAAAATCTCCAAAAATATCGAAAAAAGAAAATCTTTTGTCGAAAAACGAAAAAATCAGTGAGAAAATTGATAAAATTTATTTCTCGAAAAAATCAATTTTGTTTTTAAAAAAAATGGGCCTATAGGCCCACTAAGCCCACAAATTTTTGAAAGTTGGCTTTTGTACCCCTCATTTAAAAAATTTATATTTAAAATGTCTAAAATACCCTTAATAAAACTGTAAAAATTTAAAAGAATTTTTTTTAGCGGAAATTTCAGGATGAATGAAATTTCCTGTAGTTATAAATGAATAACGAAAATTTCATTTTTGAAATTTCAGGGAGTACCACCGGAAATTTGAAATTTTGGATATTAATTTATTACTATCAGAAATTTAAAAATTTATGCGATGTTCATCGAAATTTTTATTCCTCGTTGAAATTTCTCCAAGATGCCACCATGTATTAGGCTTATAAATTTTTTTTCTTCTCAATTTTACGATTACAAAATTGTTTATTTACTAAAACAAAAATAATTTTAATAATTTAAAAAACCAAATATTATTTAGATATTAATTAATAAAATAAATTATATTAATAATAATAATAATAAAGTAAAGCAAATTATATTATTAAAATTTTATATATTTTTAAAATAATATTATTATTATTTAATTACATTAATAATATTTTAATATTATTATTATTTGATTTTATTTTTGTTTATTAGATCATAATAAAAATAGGAGATAGTTGTTATTTTATAAAATATTCGCAATAAAAATAGCATAGAGTTGTTAGGAAATTATGTTGTTATTTTATAGGCAAAATATTAGGGACACGTTGTTTATTTGTGACACATTTAGTCAACCACCATTTGATGTATTTTTTTCTTCAATTTAATATATTTTATTTTATTAATAATATTTTGATTTTTTAAATAAATTAAAAATAATTAAAAAAATCAAAATTATTTTATTAAAATAAAATAAAATACATTAAATTGAAATAAAATGTGGTTAAATAGATGTGCAAAAACAAACTTGTTATATTCTGCTAACTTTTTTTGTCTAATGGATAAAAATTAATGAAAATAATAACAATGATAAAATTAAATTTAATGTATTTTTTTTAATTTATGGCATTTTTTTAATTTAATGTATTTTTATTTGGTAAATTAAATTCAATAGCATACCAGATTTTTTATATTTCCGATTTAGTAGAATAACTACCGGAATTTTCTAATTTCCGGTAAATGGATGTAACTAGCAGAAATTTTTATGGCACAAATGTCTGATATTATAGATACTTAACGTGTTGGATCGGGGCCAATAATTAAGAAATTTGTCAAATTGACAGTTCTACACATCATGGATACAACAAGGATGGCCAAGCAGCATACAAAAAGAATTGGTTAATGTAGAAATACATTTTCGTTTAAGGTTAGAGAGTAGAAAAAGAGTGGTGGTGGAATTGGAGTGAAAATTGAAATATAATAGAGTAGAACAAGATAGCATTATAATGTGAGTGATTATTAAGATTAACTTTGGAGCTATTTATACTACTCAAGTGTAAATGAATTAAGCTAAAATACATAAATGAAAATTAGTGCTCGCACTAATTGATCCTTCATCTTTCACTTTGCAACTCATTGTATCAGTAAGTTTGGTTCAAACATCAAAATAACTACAAAACAGATCGATGAATTAAAAATAACTTTTAGATATGAAATCAAATTAAAAAAAAAAGATGAAAAGAATGACAATAATAATACATATTATGTGTAAATACAACGTGTAAAGAGATAAAAACAAATTATGGGTAACAATAATAAATATTGTGAAATGACTAACATCTTTAAATATCAGAAAATTTATTGTGTATTAAAAATAAAAAATACATTTTAAAAGTAGTTTAAGAGAGATAGATACAACCTCAATGAAAATAGTTTTCGGTGGAAGTGAAATTTGGAGTCAAACTTAAATTTTATACTATTAAGCAACCCTTTGATTGGTTAGCATTTATTATTGGGTTGCGCATTTAGATAACGCTTGCATTATTATTGCTCCATTTCTGGCCACGTCAATTCCATTAGACTCTTTGCCGATGTCATCTCCTACTTCATCGTATCTTCGTAGGCCACTAACAGCCGTCCTTGCTTCGTAGCCCCTCTAACCCCGTCATCTTCTTCCATTAGAATGAACTTTTCACAATTTTGATCTCCATGGCCTAGAACTCCACATAAATAGCAAAAAACCAATTTTGTAAAATAACAAAAATATGAGAAATAAAGCTGTAATTAAGCCTATATATTTCAATTCTACATTTGAAATTGACGTTCTTCCTATGATCAACACTATCAAAGTCACGGGTTCATCGTTGTTGGAGCAGATAGCACTTATAGCTACCCCAAAACAGTTTTAGATATACAAGACAGTTTTAAATATTTTGAATATTCTATTTTAATCTTAAAAGTGGAGTTCATAATAATAAGATATTATAATTTTAATAATTTAATAAAGAAAACAATAAATATTTAGCCCTATAAAATTTAAAAAATTTATTTTTAGTCCATAAAAGTATTCTTAACTTTTTAATCCTTAAAATATCTTTTAATTTAGTTTAATTCTCTATTTTGAAATTTTTTTATAAAAAATTGATACTTTTAGTTTCTAAAAATAGTCTCTATAAAATCAAAATAAAGACTAAAAATAAATAAATAAATTTTAGGAACTAAAAATGTATTAAAAAAAAATCACCTTCGTTTTATTACATTATTAAAAAAAATGACGGGACCATATTTTAAAGGTATGGAAATACTAGTCCATTTGGAAATATGTATGTATATACACATTGTAGCCTTGTGTAATATTTATATACATATTGTTGGACTAAAATGATAACATTATTGTGTCGCTATTGTGTTTTGGAATTCAAGATTTTGTTTGGATTGATGGAATAAGGTGGAAATAAATTAATAAGTGGTATTTAAATAGAATTTTATTGGTTGAGTTTTTAAAAATTAAATAAAAATGAGTGAGATATGATCTGATCTATTTCATCTAATTGCCTTGTCTTCTCTCATTTTTCTTCCCTTCAATTTGGGGTGTATAGAATGAAATCCATGAACTTAAATTATTAATTACTAAATTACCCCCAATTGAAGTTTTGCTTACTCTTCAACATCTGAAACTATTTTGTTCCTTTTATACTATCTCTTTTCTTCTTTTTCATAATCATAGTTCAACCATCTCAATTAGTTTGCAATCTTGTAACAAAATAAAAAAGTCTCCTATCCATCCACCAATTTTTTTGTCTTTCTTTTCACTTTTTCATGTTCTGCTATTCATCCCATTAAATTAGCTTGCACGCTCCACTTTTACTGCGCATCGATGCATCGACATTCTACTAATGCATATTTGTCCAAGTTTCATATGTTTTTTACTATCGACTAGAATTACTTCACAAGTGGAACTCACCAAATTTTATTAATTTATATTATTATAGAAAATAAATAAATAAATAAATAAAAGAAATAGGGTAATTTATTGGGTTTGATCCATGTGAAAAAAAAAAGATAAATCCCTAAGTCAAAAGAAAAATAGCAAGAGATCGAGAAATAGCCGCACGACAGAAAAATAAGGAAACATGAAAAGAAAGTTGCGGCTGTAACATGGAGAAGAAGGAAATTGGTTTTTGATGATAATAGGTGTGTAGCAAATTTACTATCTTTCGTCTACAATTTTATTATGTTATTTCTACCACTAAATTTGTTTTTTTAATTTACATTATTAGTAGTTTTATCTTCTCTCTGATAGTCAGTTTGAAATACCCATTTTAATGAAAAGTTGTTTGCTATTTGTTTGGTTTTCACTTTTTGATGATGATTATTGTTGATTGATGTTCCCTAATATTATTGTTGATTGATGTTCCCTAATGATAGTAGGAAGAGTGTGTTGTATCATTTAATTATTATAGTAGAAGATTTTACTAATGAGGTACATTGGTTTATATTCTATCATTTTGAGGGAAGTTTTTCATGTTAAAATTGTATTTGTCTCATACTTCATTTTATGTCAATGGTTGTTGCTATGTGAAATTGCATTTTTCTGTTTAACCATTTATTTCCACTTATAGAAAAAAAATTCCACATTATTAAAATAGTTATCTCTTATTTACTCATTCTTGTTTTAATTATTGAACATGCTTCTCTTTTTTTTAATTGTTGAACAATAATACATTGTTATTTTTAAAAATGTAAATGTATTATTTAAATAAAGTGTAATATTTGTGTTAAATAGGAAACTATATATAAATTTGTAAATCATTTTAACAACATAAAAGTATTTTAATTCTACATAAAATAGTTTTAACTAACAAGGATAAGAAGTAAATAAAAAAAATGATATAATTTATTTCATTTAGTGCAATTTTCAAAAATAACAGGAAAAAATTGTTCCATTCCGTTATTAAATACACAAACAATGGAATAAAAATTACGCTCCATTCCGTTATTAGATACACAAATAATGGATATTACTTCTAGTTAATAGATACATGAATTAATTTTATTTTATTTTGGTTTTAGTTTGATATGAACTTTTTCAATGTTTATGTATATATATGACACTAAATTCATGACTCGCAGGTGACATCCAAAATCTCACCCTTCGTCGTGTGTGCCTTACTCCCCATTGTTTTATCCTTCCTTGTTTCATTTTTCTCACGTTTTTGTCTATAGTCTTTTCGACGTCTTGAAGAATATCAATATGCTCTTCTCAACCAACATTGCTTTACCTCTTTTCTCTCAGTGTATATAAAGCTTATTTTATATAATCTTTACTACCCTTTATAATTGATAACAGAGAGATATATGAATATTAGTAACAAGCTTCAATTTTTTAATTTTAATCTCAATGTGAGGAATTATTTACAATTACATCTGCTCTTTGATTTGAGATTCTAAATTCATGGAAGAGTTAAAGTAGATGGAACAACCATATAATATTGTAACTACTTGAGAAAATTATATACTAGTGTTGGTTGAAGCAAACAAGATTGCAAAGATTAGAAGATGAAACAATTAACACCAAGCAAACAATCGTAGAAATTTATTACAAATACACTTAATCAAATCATATTCAATTAAATTTGTATTAAATTATATTAATCTCTCAATACATAAAAAGTATTCCTACTCTAACGTGAAGTGTGCAATTTAAAGAGAAACGCATAGAGTTGTATATGTCCATTACACCTTAACAAGTAAACATTCAATTTTTTAAACGCACTTAGACACTATCCATGTTAAATTGAACAATCATGCAAAAACATGATGAATTAAAATAGACATAAAGAAAAATAATAGTAACTGGAAGGAATTATTGTATTTTATGTGTCGATATAACAATGCTTCTTACAAGAAATATAGCTATAAAAGTGTAAGATTTCCAATGTCTATCGAATATTGTCACTGAAGTTGCAACAAGCCAAAATCATGAAAGAATGGAGTTTAAAGCTTATGGTATAATGCACATTATGCATTATCTTAATAGAGAACAATACAAAATATTTTGTTAAAGCAAATTGACACATTAGTGACATACAATTCAAAAGAATAACTTGTATGCAAAAATATAACAAACAACATAATAAACATACTTTATGCTTATCATGAAATCACTATACACGAGGTATTGTGCTAGTTTTACATCCATGATGCTCCACCCACAAAGTTAAAACTGACTATAGAAAACTTATCTACACTAAATATTTAAGAAACACAACAAAATTAATAAAATATTTAGAAATCCTAATTGAACAACCTTTCTTTTCATGTGAAGTAAATAAAAACCTTAATAACAAATAGTATATTTGTAATTACCTAGTTGAGACCAGATAACACGGTTTTCCAGCTAAAACAAAGGGATGATTATATTGTGACACCATAATAATCATCTACAAACCCATTTAGAAACTCAACATCAATACTACCTCAAGGTACTGTTAGTATATGCCTTTATTTCATTTTTAGAAAGTCAAAATTTACAAAACACAAGTTGTACTCTGAATATTCAAAATATAACAACATAATATTTGCCAAAAAAATCATCCAACCAAAATATCAATACTACCTCAAGGTATTGTTAGTATATGCCTTTATATAAAATATACATGAAATGCACTATACCCCTAATCCTTAAGAACAGCCCGATGCATCACTAATCATGAATGTAGTTCCATGACAACAAAAATGATTTTGGAGTAATAAATACTGCAACAATTTGTTTCTTTTTCTCCACCAACCGATTTTACAAATTAAAACACTTAAAGTGTTTACAAATACAATCATCCAATCAGTGGCAGATCTTGCACAAAATATTTGGGGGAGTCGGGGAGCAACAAGTATTAACTGAAATATTATAATTGAAATTTTTAAAAATTATATAGTTTTTTTTAGAGGATCACACAATTCATACATAGTAGACAAGTTAAAAAAAATTAGAATTTCAATTTTTGCAAGTCACACAATCTTCACAATTCAATCAAATAAAATATATCCATTTTATAATTTTCATTTTGGTCAAAACATTTTTCTTGAAAAAATGCATCAATTTTTTTATGTTTAAATATAGTGTCACTCATAAAAAAAAATACACATATTAATTAAAACAATTCACAATTAAAAAATAGTATCACTATATCATGTATCAATGATTAACATGAAAAAGTTTGTTAAGAATTAATAGTTGAGTTGCTAATTAAGGTGTTAGAGTTTGTTGGTTCGAGATTAGTTAATTTATTATATTTTAATAGTATAAATTTTAAGAGAGAGTAGAAAGAAAATATAAAAGAGGAAAGAAGAGAGACGGAAATTACTCAAAAATCAACCATATAATTTAAGGATATTTTAATAATTTATAACTATTATTTTTTTTTTGATAATATATCGTTAGTTATTATATATATATATATATATATATATATATATATATATATATATATAAAAGAAATTTAAAATTATAGGGGGTGTCGTGGCACCTGCCCCTCCTAAGAAGATCCGCAACTGCATCCAATGCCTACAAATAACTCTTTCAGAGCACACTACTTGTTACCATTTCCAATTGTCTTCACCTAAATCTTTTTTTCATCAAAACTCTACCAATTTATAAATTCATCATGTGTAAATAATTCAATGCCAAAATTCACATTAAGTATTAGTATTATCAAAAACATGAGAATCAATGCAAAAACTAAACGAGAAGATAAAAAAAATCCTACTATTTACCAGTTCTCAAATTCATTAAAAATTCAACCTAGTGCCAAAGCATGCATGACCAATTTAACTCCCCCAACACTCCACATTCCAAACATTATCTATAATTGAGTCCTATAGTCTTTTACCATAGGCTCCCTTGACCCTTTTATCTAAATCTAATTTCTATATGTTCTAATGTACACACAAATTTATAAATTTCCAAAGTAAATAAGCGTAACAATTTCTCACCCAAAAAAGACAGTGGCTGGAGAGTTAACACTGGAAGGAGAAGGCTGCATGAGGATCATATCAAAATGCTTTTTATCAGTGACATAAACACCCGAGACAATACTATTATCTTGATAGCCATAGGTATATGTGCATTGTTTAACAGGATGCGAGCATCGAAGATCCGCATCTTTAACCCCAAAAGGGCATAAATGGTTCGAGCAATGAATCAATGCAGTCGTGGATGAATTCACCGTGTCAAATAAATTGAACTTAAATTGCAGAGTACACAACACAATAAGCAACAAATGTTAAGCTTAAAATACAAATATTGGTTCCCAAGGCGACAAAACAAGCACCACACCATAAGTAAGTAGTAGTAATAATTAAGTATGCATAGTAAAAAAGAAATTATGAAATTGAAAATCCTTACCACAAGTTCATTAGATTGAGGACAATTATCACATTGATTACAATTAACCCAGAGAATGTTGCTTCTTATATCAATCAACACAATATATTCTCTTGGTGGAGATCCTAGCTTGACTATTGTTGTATACATCTTGAACAAAAAAAAAACCATCAATTATTAATGAAATCCTACTCCCTCTTATTCCATAAAAATAAAATGAAACTAAATTCAGTTTTTTTAGATAAATTGAATATGTAATATTATTATCAACATCTAAAAAAAACATTCATTTTCCTATCTAACTATGCATTCAAAAGTATTGGTATCTAAATTCACATAACATTTTATAAAATGATTATACTACATCTATTTTCCTTTATTTTTTTGTAAATAATAAAATAAGTTGTATGTTTATTGAAAGTACAAACAGTTTAGCCTTTAATTCAAGTTTTAGTTTTTGTGTCAACTTCAACTGCATTCATGCTTTGCTTAAGCTAATTATGAGTTGAGCTTACATCTAATGGCAAATATTTTGCATCATTTAATAAATATATAACACAACATAAGAGAAAAAGAAAAGAATGTGAGAATAACATGGGAATAGAAGAAACTAAAGTAATAAATGAAGAAGTTTATGGGAGAGATAACTGGATGTATCCAACCATTGAGTTGCCTTGGACAGGAAAATTGACGGCGTCATGCAATATTTTTGAGTTGTGAGCTTTATCGTGAGCTCTCAACTTCTCCATCTCAACACGATGGTTGAGCGGCACAACCTGATTTAAAGGGAGGTAACTAGTACACATCATTAGAGTTGTCAAATAAGCCCCCATATGCAAGGCCCCCTAATATTAGGCCCCTATCAAAATAATTTTTTTAAAGCCCCGACCTATTATTTCATGGGGCTTAAGAGAGGGGGCTTATAAGCCCCTAACATTTTGTTAATTTTAATTTTTTTTTTTAAATTTTTTTATTTGAAAAAAATTGAAAAAAATTCGCAATCATTGTTGGAAAAATAAAAAAAAAATGTCAAAAAATATCCAAAAAATTACTTTTAATCGAAAAAAAACGAAATTTTTTATCAAAAAACAAAAAAATCATTGAAAAAATCGATAAAATTTGTTTCTCGAAAAAAAAACAGATTCTTTTTTTTATAAAAGTGGGCCTATAGGTCCACTAAGCCCACAAATTTTTAAGGGGCTTTTAGTTTAGGAGGCTTTGTTTTTTGGGACATTTTAAATTATAATTTTTTTTTGCCTTTTCAACATGTTGGATCGGGGCCAATCATTAGGGGGCTTATTAAATTGACAGTTCTACACATCATGGATACAACAAGGATGGCCAAACAGCATGCCAAAACGAATTGGTTAATGTAGAAGTGGATTTTCGTCTAAGGTTGGAGAGTAGAAAAAGAGTGGTGGTGGAATTGGAGGAGTGAAAATTGAAATATAATAGAGTAGAACAAGAGAGAATAATAATGTGAGCGATTATTAAGAATAACTTTGGAGCTATTTATACTACTCAATGTGAATGAATTAAGCTAAAATATATAAATGAAACTATAAATAATACAGTACTCTCACTAATTGATCTTTCACCTTTCACTTTGCAACTCATTATATCAATAAGTTTGATGACCAAACTTCAAAATAACTACAAAACATATTGATGAATTGAAGATAACTTTTAGATATGAAATCAAATTAAGAAAAAAAAATGAAAATGATGACAATAATAATAAATACTATGTGTAAACACAATGTGTAAAGAAATAAAGAAAGATTTTGAGTAACAATAATAAATACTATGTGTAATGGCTCACATCTTTACATATCAGAAAATTTGTTATGTATTAAAAACAAAAAACACATTTTAAAAGTGGTTTAATAGAGATAAATACAAATGTAAAATGCACCTCAATGAAACTAGATTCTTAATGTATTTTTTTCTAGCATGATTGGAAGGCTCATGAAGAACAATAATATTTTCAATGGTGTTTTCCATCAAGCTCTTGCAAAAATTTGGGGCTACCTAAAAGGATTCTGAGAGGTGGCCCTTAGTTATTTAAGAACTTTTGGATGTTGGTTAACCCTTTGTGTAAGGAAATGGAACCAAAAGACATGGAATTTAGATTCATGCAACTTTGGGTTCAAATACATGGATTACCAACTCACTGTAGAACGACGAGGTGGTTGGATTATTTATATAAACATAACCAAAATTAAAAATATAAATTGATATTTCATTATAATTATTTATATAAACATAACCAACATTCCTATAAAATCCTATGCATTATGTTTGATATAATTAATCAGTTACCATCAATGTCATAAATGTGATCTTAAACACTTAACATATAATTTTATATAATTAAAGATGTTGTGACTAATTCCCAATTAATTAAAATCATATAGGTAATTTCAACATTTAATTACAAAGAATGAAATTGCATAAAACCACAATGCATAATTTCATGACTAAAACAAGATATAATCATACTTTACATAATTACATCACATAAACATAAAATACATTAATCTATTATTATTGACAAGCAATTTTAGTATATTGACAAGCAATTGGCCTCAGCATCAAAATTGGTGTTCTGTAAAAGATTTCATTTTGCATAATACGTCACCGATATGCATTAAATACCGATAAATTATAATAATCTCTAAAAAAAACCTTCACTTAGTCATTTTGTAGAATACGTCACTTGACGACATGCATTAAATACCAATACATTATAATAAATATAACAATATCTTTTTAATATAAACAACTAAAATATTTGTAAGAAATTCATGTTTAATTTTATTTTTGAATTATGTCTTAGCTATTTTTATGGCTAAAAGTATTTTATTAATTTATAATTACAGTAGACATTAAAATTATAAAATCAATACATGTACAAATACATATATAAATAAAATGTTTTGTTTATGTTAATTATAATATAAATAATATAATTAGTTGTTTTCGTTTATCACAATAATCAAATGTTCTCATATGAATTGTTCTAAAGAAACATATCAAATAATATGATTTTTATAGTGAGAGTGTGAGAAAAAAATAAATTCTAATGTTAGACAAAATTATGAATTTAAAATTAAAACAGTATGATTTTATTAAGTAGTCAAATGAGATGAATAGTTATTGTGAAATATGAGAAGACCAAATATCAATTGCATTAAAATGAAAGGTTGTAGGATTTTTTTTCTTCATATTTATTCCTCTTTTAGAAAAACAAATTTCCAAAATAATTTACTTTATAATGTCCTATTTTTTAGGCCTTTAGGAGATCAATGCAACTATGTAAAGCAAAAGAAATTGGAATAGTATTTGGTCGATTATTGGGGATACGATCTTCTATATTTATATTTTTTTTTTAATTTTTTTATATTAATTGATAAAATAAAAAAAATAAAAAATAAAAAATAAAAAAATATAAATAGTTAAAATATTAATTATTAATTCATAATAATATAAAATTAATTAAAATTAGTATTTTTTTTTTATAAATTTAGTAAAGTTATCGATAATATTCCGATAACATTTTGAATTAAGATTGGATAATCTCTCGTTTTATTTTGACTTAATTGCTATTTTGGTCCCCCTATTTTAGCTGAATCGTGAAAGTAGTCTCCTCATTTTGTTTTTCCTCAGTTTTGGTCCCCAAACAGAATTTTGGTTCAAAATTTGATGAAATTTTTATTTTTTTTGTATTTATTTAAGTGACACCATACCTCAAGATCTCATTTGAAACAGTTGTACCTGAAATTTATGATCATAAATGGTGTAGTACGGCCATAAAAAATGAAATTTCATCAAATTTTGGACCAAAATTCTATTTGGAGAGTAAAATTTATGAGAAACAAAATGGAGGGACTAATTTAACGATTCAGTTAAAATAGAGAGATTAAAACTGCAATTAAACCTTTTATTTTTAACATCTATTTTATTTATCAATTATAAGTATAATTTATCTCGACAATTATGTTATAGTAATATTAAAAAGTAAAGAGAAAATATACAAGAGTGGTAGTGAATATGCAAATTAAAATAAAATATGTCTACTATTATAAAAAAATAAAGAAATAAATGTTCTCACTTTTTATTTTAATAAATATCGACCGTTGATTAAATCTTGAGGTATTTTTTCTTGTACCACCGGTGAGGGACTTAATTAACCTCTCACCCAAAAACCCACATCGGATTTGATCCTAAACCTGACCGCCAAATAATCTTATGTGTTTTCGACTCATTCCTTTTCTACAGAAGCTTCAATTCCTAGAAACCACTTTGAAACTATGCTTTTCCATTGAGTCTCATATCTGGTTCTATTTTTCTATCTTGTTTTTTTCCCTTTTACATTAATGAGAGTCTGGCTTGAGAATTGAAATAAGTCTCACAATTTTACCTTTAGTTCTTAAAAAAATTAATTAAAAATCACTGCCATATTTTTTTAAAGCTTCCAAGACATTATCTCTCATATTTATAGTTTATTAATTAATCATCTTACAAATTTTACATGGTTGGAGTCTTAACATTAGAAGCAAAGCAATTTACTCATCTAAAGAATATTTAAGTGAATTAGTAATCAGCCAGAGTTTGTGAAGAGGAATGCTCTTTGGGTATGGAGGTTTGGAAAAGTAAAAAGATCAATCCAACGACTCTAAATTATGGTCCACCAGTGAGGCATTTCTTAGAACCCTCACCTTAGACGTCGTCCTATTTTTTGTATCAAAGTTATCGCATCGTATTATTAAAAAAAATTAATCAGAAAATTTTCATTTGACTTTTGAATTAAAAGTAGTTATGCACTTTTGTCTCTTAATGTAATTCTTCCAGTTATTATATATTTTTCATTTTTTTTCTTACAAAAACGTATCTAATTTTTCATATTTTTCCGTTTATTGTAGTCAATTTTATTTACTAAAATATAAATTAATGCAAATTTATTGTGTCCACATTCTTTTTGTCTATGATATATTTAAATTCGATTACTTTTTATAAGAATAAAGAAAAGATAAATTTATTTATATTATAAATAAAATGCACGTTAGGAATAAAATATATAATTATATTAGTTATCCGATCATAATATAAATTTTTTCTGATTTCTATTGACAATTATAATAAATTTCTTTAATTTTTTATATTATTTTATTAATTTTAATTAATTTTTTATTATTATCAATTAACAATTAATATTTTTAATTATTTATTTATTA
>JBBPBT010001444.1:2323314-2336208 GCA_037974875.1 Cicer bijugum
TCTTGTTTTAAAATTCCACTTGCTTTCTTTACTCTTTTCTATTCAATGTATAATCACAGTCTCACCTTTATTTGTCATCTTCTTGATAGTCAAAACTAATTTATAATGCCTTCTTGTAAGAGTGACTAATACATATTTAACTAAATTATAGTTTTCATCTTCTATTGCTATTAATTTACATAATTAATTATTTTATTTTAAAATTTAATAATTTCAGTATTTTTTATATTTTTGAATTAAAAAAAAAAGTGATATGATATATTATAAATAATTTAACAAACAATCTCATGATTATAGATGCGTTATATATTTATATATTATTAATTAAATTATCAAAAATAATAATTTTAATAATTGAAACTAAATTTTTTTTAAAAGATTTTATGACAATTTCATAGATAAGAATTCTTCCACATCATTTATAATATATCAAATTACTATTTTTTTAATTAAAAATTCAAATAACAAACCAAAATTGTTAGATTTTGAAATAAAAAACCAATTTTATAAAATTACACAAATATGAAAAATAAATCTTCAAATAAACCTACATATTTCAGTACTTCATTTGAAATTGACGTTGGTCTCAAAGGCACAGGTGGTTCATTGTTGGGGCAGATAGCAGTTATAGCCACCCCAAAGCTTTTATATTTTTTATTTATGAAATATATAACACCGTTTTAAATATTTTGAATACTCGGTTCAAATCTTAAAAATAGATTCATAATAAAAATATATCACAATTTTAATAATTTAATAGAAAAAATAAATAAATTTTTAGCCCTATAAAATTTAAAAAATTTATTTTTAGTCTATAAAAGTATTCTTAACTTTTTAATCCTTAAAATATCTTTTAATTTTGTTTTATTCTTTATTTTGAAAAATTTTTGTAAAAAATTGATAATTTTGGTTTATAAAAATAGTCTATATTAAATTTTAGGAACTAAAAATATGTTCAACAACAAAAAAAAAATCACCTTTATTTTATTACATTATTACAAAAAAGACGGGACCATATGTTAAAGGTATGGAAATACTAGCCCATTTGGAAATATGTATGTATATACACATTGTAGCCTTGTGTAATATTTATATACATATTGTTGGACTAAAATGACAACATTATTGTGTTGGTGTACTGTCAAATGTTTTGGAATTCAAGATTTTGTTTGGATCGAATAAGGTGGAAATGAATGAATAAAGTGGTATTTAAATATAATTTTATTGGTTGATTTTTTAAAAATTAAATAGAAATGAGTGAGATATGATCTGATCTATTTCATCTCATTTCATTGTCTTCTCTAATTTTTCTTCCCTCCAATTTGGGGTGTATAGAATGAAATCCATCATCCTAAATTATTAATTACTAAATTATCCTAATTGAAGTTTTGCTTACTCTTCAACATCTGAAACTATTTTATTCCTTTTATACTATCTATTTTCTTCTTCTTCTTCTTCATAATCATAGCTGAGCCATCTCAATTAGTTTTCAATTTTGTAATAAAATAAAAAAGTCTCCTATCCATCCACCAATTTTTTGTCTTCTTTTCACTTTTTCATGTTATGCTATTCATCCAATCTCTTTTAAATTATCTTGCACGCTCCAGTGTTACTATGCATCGTTGCATCGACATTCTACTAATGCATATTAGTCCAAGTTTCATTTTTTTTTACTATCATGTAGAATTACTTTACAAGTAGAACCCACTAAATTTTATTATTTTTTATTATTAAAGAAAATAAATAAATAAAAGAAATAGGATGATTTATTGGGCTTGATCCATGTGAAAAAGGGAAAGCGATATAAATCCCTAAGTAAAAAAAAAAAAAAAGTAAGAGATAGAGAAATAGCCGCACAACATAAAAAGAAGGATATTGAATTCCCTTAAATCCCTTAAATCCTTTCATTGTTTCTTTAATGTATGCGTAAGTTATAGAATAATATTAACAATTTTGGTTACTATAGCATCTGTTGAGAGAAGTTTTTTTTTTTTTTAAAAAAAATAATTAAAATCTTATTTGCAATGTACGTTCTCACAATAATAATGATTTTGCAGTAAAAATATAAGGAGGGTGATATTTAAAGATTAATATGTGGAATGATATTGTTAGTGTTGGTGGATAGTACTTCTAGTTAATAGATATATGAATAACTAATTTTATTATAATTTTATATTGGTTTTAGTTTGATATGAACTTTTTCAATGTTTATGTATATATAAGACACTAAATTCATGACTCGCACATGACATCTAAAATCTCAGGCTTTGTCGTGTGTGCCTTACTCCTCATTGTTTTATCCTTCCTTGTTTCATTTTTTCTCACGTTTTTGTCTATAGTATTTTCGTCTTCTTGAAGAATATCAAATTTCTCTTCTCAACAAGCATTGCTTTACCTCTTTTCTCTCAGTGTAGATAAAGCTTATTTTATATAATGTTTTATCACCCTTTATAATTGATAACAGAGAGATGGAGATATATGAACATTAGCAACAAGGTTAATTTTTTTTAATTTAAATCTCAATGTGATGAATTATTTACAATCACAACTAATCTTTGGTTTGAGATTCTAAATTCAATGAAGAGTTAAAGTAGCTAGAACAACCATAGAATAATGTAACTACTTGAGAAAATTATATACTCGTGTGGGTTTAAGCAAACAAGATTGCGAAGATTAGAAGATGAAACAGTTAACACGTTGCAAACAATCGTAATACACTTAATTAAATCATATTCAATTAAATTCGTATTAAATTATATTAATCTGTCAATACATAAAAATTACTCATACTTTAATGCGAGGTATGTAATTCAGAGAGTAACGCATAGAGTTGTATATGCCCATTACTCCTTAACAAGTAAACATTCAATTGCTTTACTTTATTATATTAAAGATTTTTTTAAACAAACTTAGACATTATCCATGTTAAATTGAACAATCAAGCAAAAAATGAGTGGATTAAAATATACATGGAGAAAAATAATAGTGAGTTGAAAGTATTATTGTATTTTAAGTGTCGACATAATAATGCTTCTTACAAGAAATATAGCTATAAGAGTGAAAGATTCTCAATGCCTATCGAATATTGCTACTGAAGTTGCAACAAGCCAAAATTGTGAAATAGTGAAGTTTAAAGCTTATGCAAATTACTAGGTTGTATAAGAGGTAACTAGTACTAGACATAAGGTATAATGCACAATATCCATTAACTTAATAGAAAACAACAACCATATATACAATATCATAATTGAAGACACATATGTAACTTATAGATTTTGAAGATATGAATATTACAAAAATTGAATATTGAAATTAAATTTCAAAAGTAGGAACTCCCTTAACATTATATTGTGTGCATAAAAAGAGCCACAATAGTTATAAGTAATAACTTTGACAAAATCCCTAACTCTGAGCTGATGATGGAACTAGACTGTTTTGCTCTATGATTATTGTTCTTGTCTTCGCTCAAGGTCATATTGACAGAGTAGACATAGAACGTAAAACAAGTTTTTAATTTTAAGACAAAGAGAAAGACTAAATACTTCTTGTAGGAAATAAAAGTTCAAGGGGAGAACTTACAATTATAATTTGTCCATCCTATTTGTTGATTAGCCAAATCGTAGACAACGATTTTATCTTTTAGGACAAGATCTGCAAAAAAATAAGAGAATACTTAGATAAAATCAATCGTTATCATCAGAATTACAAATGTCATAACATGGTATTAGTGACTTCTTTTTGGAAATTAGATTGTTGTGACAAATGAAAAACAAACAATAAATTTAAATATCTATTTGAAATCATTTTGAAGGATGATTATGAGAATCCAACCATTATTTCAACACTTCATCAGTGCGTTTTTCATTTTCAATTGCAATAGGTTTAGTGAAATTGTGATGTAACAATTAGAATCTCTAATGAAATGATGTCAAACTGATTATTTGTGCCCAATACAATTTTACAATTTATAAAAGTTCCGATTTAATTGGACCAAAAAATAAGATTCCATTTAATAATCAATCGAGGTAATTATAATTTTGTCTCCAATTCATTGTAGAGTTTCTAGAGTCTATTTAAATTTGTTCATCATCTAACCTCCTAATATTTAGTGTCCACTTTCTTGAACCCTATGCACCAAAGTCCAACATTTTGTTAAAGCAAATTCACACGTTAGTGACATACAATTCCAAAGAATAACTTGTATGCAAATATATAACTAACAACATAATAAACATACTTTATGCTTACTATGAAATCACTCTGCATAAGGTATTGTGTCGATTTTACATTCATCGTTGCTCCACCTGCAAATGTAAAATTAACTAAAGGAAAATTATCTACACTGAATATGTAAGAAACACAAAAATGCTAATGAAATATTTAGAAATCTTAATTGAACAAACTCTCTTTTCATGTGAAGTAAATAAAGATCTTAATGACAAATATTATATTTGTAATTACCTAGTTGAGACCAGATAACACTGATTTGCTACTAAAAAAAGGGATGACTAAATTGGGACACCATAACAGTTATCTATAAGCCCATTTAGAAATTGAACATTAGTATATGTTAAGGCCAATACCATTCTTAAAATACAACAAACACCAGCTAACACAATTTTAAAAAAATAAATAATAAGAATTATATATAAAAAAAGAATGTAAACTTCAATATAGTGTTCAATTGTTTGTTGATGTATCTTAAGAAAAATCAATTATCGACTAGATCTAACAATGGTGTTCAATTGTTTGTTCAATATAGTGTTCAATTGTTTGTTGATGTATCTTTATAACATGATAAAACTTAATACAAGTCAAATAGGACAAGAATGTGAGAAACTTAATACAATACAACGGAAAAATGTCAATCGGTGATTTGATGAAATAGACTAAACATGAGACAACAAAATCAAAGAGTAAGAAAATATTCTCACTATATTTTCATAATGCAGAATTTCTCATCATGGAAAAGTCAAATGAGACTAACATGCCAAACAAAGTTCAACAATTCAATGTTTTGAGAAAACTAAGGGAAATCTTACTGCATTGACCATAGGATTATAGGCTTCTGGAAAAAGATACGCCAATGACGAACCATTGTCAATAGCAGTTCTCCTGTCTCCATATTTGGTTGGTGCAAATGTAATTTGATCAATTGAGATGGGTTGTCCATTGACAACAATGCTCTCAGGATTCAAGTAATAATGTTTCCTAAGATTTAATAGAAAAGAAAAAGATTGGTCAATTTACCGTAAAATATTTCATATAGAAGTGTGAACCATTTGACAAGAACAAAAACAACATAAGAAGCATTTTTGGAACCTGAGTATTAGCAACATCAACTTTTATATTCAATTGAAAAATCATTTAATTAAATTAATAAACTTTAATTTTTTTTCGAAGACGAGTTTGATTTAAACATATTTGCCAATGGTGTGTCATGTCAACGAACTTCAAAGGAATTGTTGCTTGAATAGAACTCTCATGTACTAGCGCAAAGGCAACGCACGGACACGGTCAATAAAAGACGATGGAGTGCCGATTATAAATTTGCATCCCAATCTTTTCACTTTCAATTCAACGCATATCTAATTTCTACTTTGCTCTCATTTTGTTTTCCTCATTATAGTAATAATACACCATCATGTCTGGCGAGGAGTATTCACAGAAGAAGTTTGAGGTAGAAGTGGCTTCGTCGCTGGTGAAGGAGTTGAGAGAGAGTTTCAGTTCTGGTAAGACGCAAAGTTATGAATGGAGAATTTCGCAAGTTAAGGCTCTTTTGAAGATGGTTGAGGAACAACAGGATGAAATAATTGATGCTCTGCGTTCCGACCTCGCCAAGCCACAGCTCGAAACTGTCGTGTACGAGGTATTTAATTTAATTCAAACTAGCAAAATGTTCTCTTCATACCTATTGCCTAAGTTACTTAATTTAATCTAATCAGTTCATCTAGGTGGCAGAGTCAATTTGATACAACAAATCACTGCGATTCTCCATTTATGTTGTTTCAATTTGTTTAAAAACATTTGTTTTCATCTTGTATGGATGCATTTTTTTTTCTTTTCATGTGGAGGCAGAAAGAGTAAGAATCGTTCTCTTTTTCGATTAACTATTAATTTTAATAAAGTAATCTATCAGATTAATACTTAATTTTGTAGAGAGTCTCAAATAGATCTTTGAAATATGAATATTTCAAAAAGATTCATTATACTGTTAAATTGTCAAATTGGTCATTATATTTAATGACTTAGCATCGATTAAATTATTTAATTTAACAACTTACTATCAACGTAGGTTTTATCATTTAAATATTTTCTATCAATTTAATCTATCACATGTAAAACAAGGATTAATATACGTAAAATTTGTCAGCGTTAGAAAACATTTTGAAAAATTCATAATCTCATATAGATGTTTGAGAGCACCTTATAAAGTAAGGAGAGAATTTAGTGGTTTACTCAACTTAGTATGTCATCACTTTGATACTCAGCGGACGACTTTGTGGAGAAGCATTCTAATTTAACGATTTTTATCATCTCTACAACTAAAACGGTGATGTAATCGATGGGGGTTCAAACAAGTGAGTTTTGTTAAATACATTAAAGACATTGTTTTAACATTATTAAATTATACTTCTTTTGATTAATATCGTCCAAAAGTCCCACTTGTGGTCATACAATCACCCTAAAATGCCATACTAGTAATATGGAAAGTTCAAGAGTTTGTTATTAATGGAAAAATTGGTTTCTCACGTGTAGGGGTACACAAAATTACATGGTTAATTGATAAATTAGACTGCATTATAAAAATAAAAAAACAATTAAATGGTTCATGAATTCAACTATATATTTAAAACACTTCAGTTAATCAAACTTAATTCAAAATTTAGTTTAATAATTTTAAATTTTTTTAACCTCAATTACCATTTTTTTATTTTTACAAAATTTTTGAATTTTATTTTTCTCAAAATAAAATATAGAAAATATTGAAAAAAATTTGAAAGAAATTAAAAAAAAATTAAATCATATAAAAAAAAAACAATTTTGAGAATTGAAAACATTTTTTTCTTGAAATTTTTTTGATTTTTTTTCTCTAATTTTTTTATCAATAAATTTTTTATATTTATTTTTCTTGAAAAAAATTGAAAAATTTATGCCAAAAGAATTTTGAAATTATTTTTTATTAATAAATATTTTACATTTTTTTTAAAAAAATAAATTGATATTTTTTTATCAAAAGAATTCCAAAATTCATTTTTTTAAATAATTATTTTTTTAATTAATTTTAAGTAAAAATTTATTCAAATTATTAAATTAATTTACTGAATTGAACTTGATTTAAAAGTAGTTTTTCAATAACTGAACTAAATCATTAATATATTTAATATAGTCCAATGTAGTTTAGTCTTTTCACCATGAAATACCTCTACTTACGGTGATACTTCCTGATCAAAGTAAATGCATGTCACGGAAATCAGGTGCTAGCTTCTTGTTCTTTAAGGTAGGTACTTAATTCTATTTCAAAAAGTATGTTGACTTTAGTGCAATAAGACCGTAGTAAAAACAACAAATTGGCTATTTCCTATTCAACTACTTTTGAACTGCCGATAGATTTCCTAAATCATTGTTCCTATTAGACTTTAATTAATTATCAAATAAGATAAAGTTTTTTTTTCTCTAAAATTCTAGTTAGACTCGACTAAACTTGAGAACTCACGGATTTATGTGAGTTTTTTTTGTGATATTTATTATCTTTGTATAAACAAAGATAATTAATTTTTTTTCATGGAAAAGAATATATCGCAGCAAAAAATGTCGATTGTTAAAATTTTTTAATCTTTTCTTGTGATAAGAACGGTAGATTTAAGTCCAAAAGAATATATATTTTATTTTGCCGTCGATATCCCTTCACATTCAATTTCAAATGATGAAATTCAGTAAATTTGTTATCCATTTCACTCAATTACGTCGCTTTCTATAAATCCTTTTTTTTGGGTCCGTAATCCAAAAATATTTTAGTTGCAATATTTGTAACTAAACAAAAATATTATGGAATTTGAACCCTTTTTTATAAAGAACATGAAGTTGAGACTGTGGATTAAAATCCCAACTTCGAATTTCCTCATGGAATTGACAGGTATTGAGCAATCAATACAACTATGTCAAATACAATTTTTTCTTCTATTCTTAACTGATGTAGTTTCTGTTTTGCAGATTGGTATGTTTAAAAATTCATGTGAAGTCACGCTAAAGGAATTGAAACAATGGATGGCACCAGAAAAGGTTTTTTTATTTCCCCTTAATTTCTTCAACTGATAAGGAAATTTTTCATTCATATTGTATTGCTTATAATATATAGTTTATTTAATTCGTCACATCAAGTTCCTTAATTTTATTTCAGGTTAAAACTTCAATCACAACTTTTCCTTCTTCAGCTGAAATAGTACCTGAACCACTTGGTGTTGTGTTAGTCATCTCTGCATGGAACTATCCATTTTGTAAGTTAACCTTTTTCTAGTTCATGTTTAAAGTCACACTGGCTTTGATAAAATTAAGGTGATACCATATTTTTTTTTAAGCTCCAAAATGTAATTTTGCAAAAATTATAGTGACTCACTTGTTTCTGCCAAACTTGCTGCAAATTCAAACATGCATTTATATGTTTTTGAACTGATATTTTCAGCCTTTTGTTTCATTGATATTCTCTATGGACTAAATAATAATATTAATATCATCCTCTATGTTTTCAGTGCTATCCCTTGATCCAGTTGTTGGAGCTATAGCAGCTGGTAATGCTGTGGTTCTAAAACCATCAGAAATTGCTCCAGCATCATCTTCACGGGCATTTCAATGTTCATTGGTGCTTTATTTCCTAATTTTAATAGCAAAAAGGAAAAGGCTTAATTACTTCCAACTTTAATTTATTTTTAGATTTAAATTGACCCTCAATTTAAAAAGAGATAATAGACTATACACCATTAATATATATTAAGTTTATAGTTATAGTTAATTATAGTAATTGATTTTGATGTGTAATTGTATTTTTGTAACTGTTTGAGACAATAATCGCAACATGAATTATTATAGTTGATTGTCTTTGTAAAATAATTTTACTATAACATCTCAATTTTTATAATAAACTATTTTGTTAATGAAGAAGGATTTTAAATAATTAATTTGATGTTGAAATTATTTTATAATATATGTTGATTAATTTGATGATTATATTTATTTATATGTGTATTTTCTATGATGTGTTATTTTTGTAAATATTTAACTAAATGAGTTATATAAACAACAAATATTATAAAATAACTATATTTATAATACATAAAATATTACTTAAAAAATTTATAAAATTAATTAATTAATATCCGCGCAGCGCGCGGACCGTAATCTAGTTATAATAATTTGGGTCTATATCAACTAAAAAAAATAAAAATTCAAATAAATTAAGGAATTTATTTTTGATCAATTTGAAATACAAAAAAAAAATCAAAAAAATTAAATAATGTATTTTTTATATGCATTTAAAATATAAAATAAAAAACTCAATTCTAATCATTTAAAATATTTGTGTATTTTTTAATACACCGAACGTAAAAATAAGAACAATTATACATAAAATAAATATTTGTCTCTAAACAATGAGTTAAAACGTTGCTAAAACATAATTTAATATTAGATATTGTGATGTGTATACATCTTATATTACACATGGAATGCATTTGTTTGATAAGAAAATGTAACATAACAATTCCTATATATACCTATTAGGGACAATACTTTTACATACATACGAAAATACAATGAATACATTGAGTTCCAACCCTCCTGAAAGTGATTCAGCAAGAATCATGAAGCCTCTTGATTTAGAAGAATTCAAAAGACAAGGCTACATGATGATTGATTTCCTTGCAGATTACTACAAAAACATTGAAAATTTGAATGTTTTTAGTAATGTAGAACCTGGTTATCTTAAAAAAAGATTGCCATGTTCAGCTCCATTTCAACCCGAATCGATTGAATCGATACTCGAAGATGTTAAAAAACATATAATTCCTGGTATCACACATTGGATGAGTCCTAATTATTATGCATACTTTCCTAGTAGTGGTAGCCCAGCAGGGTTTATAGGAGAAATGTTAAGCACTGGATTCAATGTTGTTGAATTCAATTGGTTGTCATCACCAGCTACAACTGAGCTTGAAACTATTGTTATGGTTTGGCTTGGAAAAATGTTAAAGTTACAAAAAGTTTCATTTTTTCATCTTGTAATGAAGGTGGTGGTGGTGTTTTGTTAGGGACAACTTGTGAGGCCATTTTGTGTACACTTGTGGCTGCAAGAGACAAAAAACTTTCTCAAATTGGAAAAGAAAATGTTGGAAAACTTGTTGTGTATTGTTCTGATCAAACACATAGTGCACTTCAAAAAGCAACTCAAATTGCTGGAATTAATTCAAAAAATTTAAGAGTTATTAAAACAAAGAAGTCAAATTTATATGTCATGTCCCCTGCTTCATTAATTTCAACAATTCTTTGAGATGTTGAAAATGGTTTGGTTCCTTGTTTCTTATGTGCTACTATTGGCTCAACTTCAACAAATGCTATTGATCCTATAACTTTATTGTGTAATGTTGCAAAAGATTATGATATTTGGGTTCATGTTGATGCTGCTTATGCAGGTTCAATTTGTATTTGTCCTGAATTTAGACATTACATTGATGGAGTTGAAGAGGTAAATTCTTTTAGTTTTAATGCACATAAATGGTTTTTGACTAATTTAGCATGTTGTTGTCTTTGGGTTAAAGATCACATTTCTTTAACATCATCACTTTCAACATATCCAGAATATTTGAGGAACAAGAATTCTGATTCAAAGATAGTAGTTGATTACAAAGATTGGAAAATACCTCTAAGTAGAAAATTCAATGCACTCAAATTATGGGTTGTTCTTCGAAGCTACGGTGTCGAAAATCTCATGAATTTTTAAGAAATCATTTGAAAATGGCAAAAATATTTGAAGGACTAGTGAGAAAGGATGGGAGGTTTGATATTTTTGTACCAACAAAATTCTCTTTGGTTTGCTTTAGGATTTCTCCATTGGCAATTATTAATACTAATATTAATAATTAATAATTGCCAATGGAGAAATCCTGAAGCAATCTTCATTACCATTAGTATTAATAATTCCTCATTCATAATTTTTCCATTATAGCAATCTTCATTACCATTAGTATTAATAATTGCCAATGGAGAAATCCTAAAGCAAACCAAAGAGAATTTTGTTGGTACAAAAATATCAAACCTCCCATCCTTTCTCACTAGTCCTTCAAATATTTTTGCCATTTTCACATGATTTCTTAAAAAATTCATGAGATTTTCGACACCGTAGCTTCGAAGAACAACCCATAATTTGAGTGCATTGAATTTTCTACTTAGAGGTATTTGCCAATCTTTGTAATCAACTACTATCTTTGAATCATAATTCTTGTTCCTCAAATATTTAGGATATGTTGAAAGTGATGATGTTAAAGAATTGTGATCTTTAACCCAAAGACAACAACATGCTAAATTAGTCAAAAACCATTTATGTGCATTAAAGCTAAAAGAATTTACCTCTTCAACTCCATCAATGTAATGTCTAAATTCAGGACAAATACAAATTGGACCTGCATAAGCAGCATCAACATGAACCCAAATATCATAATCTTTTGCAACATTACACAATAAAATTATAGGATCAATAGCATTTGTTGAAGTTGTGCCAATAGTAGCACATAAGAAACAAGGAACCAAACCATTTTCAACATCTCAAAGAATTGTTGAAATTAATGAAGCAGGGGACATGGCATATAAATTTGAGTTCTTTGTTTTAATAACTCTTAAATTTTTTGAATTAATTCCAACAATTTGAGTTGCTTTTTGAAGTGCACTATGTGTTTGATCAGAACAATACACAACAAGTTTTCCAATATTTTCTTTTCCAATTTGAGAAAGTTTTTTGTCTCTTGCAGCCACAAGTGTACACAAAATGGCCTCACAAGTTGTCCCTAACAAAACACCACCACCACCTTCATTACAAGATGAAAAAATGAAACTTTTTGTAACTTTAACATTTTTCCAAGCCAATCCATAACAATAGTTTCAAGCTCAGTTGCAGCTGGTGATGACAACCAATTGAATCCAACAACATTGAATCCAGTGCTTAACATTTCTCCTATAAACCCTGTTGTGCTACCACTACTAGGAAAGTATGCATAATAGTTAGGACTCATCCAATGTGTGATACCAGGAATTATATGTTTTTTAACATCTTCGAGTATCGATTCAATTGATTCGGGTTGAAATGGAGCTGAACATGGCAATCTTTTTTTAAGATAACCAGGTTCTACATTACTAAAAACATTCAAATTTTCAATGTTTTTGTAGTAATCTGCAAGGAAATCAATCATCATGTAGCCTTGTCTTTTGAATTCTTCTAAATCAAGAGGCTTCATGATTCTTGCTGAATCACTTTCAGGAGGGTTGGAACTCAATGTATTCATTGTATTTTCGTATGTATGTAAAAGTATTGTCCCTAATAGGTATATATAGGAATTGTTTTGTTACATTTTCTTATCAAACAAATGCATTCCATGTGTAATATAAGATGTATACACATCACAATATCTAATATTAAATTATGTTTTAGCAATTTAACTCATTGTTTAGAGACAAATATTTATTTTATGTATAATTGTTCTTATTTTTACGTTCAGTGTATTAAAAAATACACAAATATTTTAAATGATTAGAATTGAGTTTTTTATTTTATATTTTAAATGCATATAAAAAATAAATTATTTAATTTTTTTGATTTTTTTTTTTGTATTTCAAATGGATCAAAAATAA
>JBBPBT010001444.1:2345947-2358487 GCA_037974875.1 Cicer bijugum
ATATTTATATACATTTATATTTACGAAATATGTTTTTTATTTTGAGTTTAATAAACGTACACTATTAGTGTAAAATTATTTCAGACTTGCGTCTCATTAAAGTTATACATTTTCCCAAGTGTTACCATATAAGTAAGGTGATTTGTTGGAATACATTTTCAATGCACAAACCTTTTTCTTTCTTTTGATTTATTGTACAGTAGAGTGGATTTAGAAAGAAAAAAAAAGGTATTTGATCCTTATAAATATTTTATTTTTCATTTAAAATTTCTCTTCAAACAATAACTTATAAATATTTTCCACCAATAATGTTGGTTCCCGCTTTTAAGTAAAGTCACATGTATAGTCTAAATTTTCATTTTTACATGCATGTTTACAAATAAAAGACTAAAATTTAATAAAAATAATTTGAAAAATCAAAATGTCTAAAGTTTGATAACTTAATAAATAAAAGTAAAACAAATAAAATTTAACAGAAATAAAAATCTGAAAATAATTTAGAAAAATAAAAATTAACCTTAATTTTTTATTTATTTTTTACATCTACTGCGGAATGATTGTACGATTTGTAGTTGAGGCTCTTTTCGTGATGACGTAGAGAAAACCGGGAATCACGCAAAGGCACAGATCATAGTAATTTACTTCAATGCTTCTACTTCTAGTTGCTTGCCAAAATATCTATCCGGTTGTAAATATCTGCAATCTCCATGCAAGATATTCTCGAGGATATCACCTTCCAATTCTAATTTAACTTTGATAAAATTCAAAATAGTTTGCAAAATCAACTTACAATTTTCAAAATGAAACGAGTTTTGAATTACCAATTTAATATTCCAGAGGAATAGGTATATTAATTGCAAATAATTTCCTTGCACATTTTAAGAAAAAGTTTAAGTTGATACTATTTTTAATGTCTATTTATTTAAATAAATTAAACTTAGAATTATAAAAAAAAATTATTAGACCAGTTAACACGTCGACTTATATATATTTTATTATTTATTAATATTATTTTTATTATTATATTAATAATATTTTTTTCTATTTTAAATTTTATTAATTAAACTATCACTCATTTCATATTCGGTAGCCGTTAGCGATTCTATATTTAGTAGTCATTCCATATTTGTTAGTCGTTCAATTAATTAAATCACTCGTAGTCGTTCCATATTTGTTCTAGAGATAATAATGCATACGTTTGTTTTAAAAAAAAAATTATTATTTAAAATTAAAAATTATTTTTTGTATTTAAACAATTTTTATTTCAAATTTTTATAAAAATTGTTTTATTAAAAAAATTATTTTTTATTTAATATAGACAGATATGTAAATTCATATTAGTCTAACTCAAACCTTTCAAAGTCTAACCTATTATCAGTACTACTTGTTGATAAATAAAAGTTATTATTATTATTATTATAATAAAATACAAAGTATTTACCTAACATTTTTCCTTTTTTGAACGATTTGAGTTAAATTTAAAGATTCAGATTACCCGAAGAGTGACTTTCAGCATCACCATGAATACAATTCAATAGCATTGAAGTTTTTCTGTAGCTATATTGATTTTCTGAGAGTGTGGGGAAGGTAGGAATTGAAAATGAAATTATGACGGTGATGTAATGCTACGGCGTACGAGGGTAGTAGCGTTTCGAGCCTTTTGAAGAAATACAATCAATGCCAAATATGCCATTTTATGCAACAGACAAGCATGACAAGACTAAGATTTTAATAGTAATAATAAAGGCTTTTAATTTTAATAAAAAATTCGATTGAGTTCTTGTGCATAAGATTATTAGACTTTTTGCATAAAAACAAAAAACAAAATTATAATACAAGTTTAGTTCATAGAGTGGAGACGAATTTTAATGGAAAGAAGTAGAAATAGAAGGAGAAGAGAGATTTATTTTTAGTTTACAGATCATATCATAAATAAACCATAAGAAATTCACATATAATTATAATGTTGAGATATGATGTACGATTCATTTAAAGAATAAAACATATCAACCTCAAGAGAGGATTTAATTAAGTTGCAACGTCCTTTATTCATATGATTTATTCACGCACATCTTTTAGAATGATAAACTGTGGTTGCGGACATGATAATTAATTAAGGTCCTAGCATGTGCCTTATCAAATATTTCAAATTGCTCATTTATAAGATTCATGCTCATACATCATCATATTGAACAACATAACCACAAAATTTTTTAAAATAATAATGGATATTTTTTCTGCGATCTACAATTTCACAATAATAATGATTTTGCAGTAAAAATCTTAGGAGGGTGATATTTAAAGATTAATATGTGGAATGATAACTTCTAATTAATAAATACATATATAACTAAGTTTATTTTAATTTTAGTTTGATATAAACTTTATCAATGTTTATTGTGTATATATATGAGACTAAATTCATGACTCGCAATTGTCATCCAAAATCTCCGAATTGGTCATGTAGCCGTACTCCCCATTTGTTTTACCCTCCCTTCAATTCGTTTTTACTCACATTTTTGTCCCTAGTATTTTCTTCTTCTAGATATCAATCTGTTTTTCTCAACCAACAGTGCTTTACTTCTTTTATAAAATGTTGTACTGCCCTTTATAATTGATAACAGAAAGATATATGAATATTAGCATCAAACATCAATTTTTAATTTTAATCTCAATGCCATAAATTATTTACGATAACCACTAGTCTTTGATTTCAGATTCTAAATTCATGGAAGAGTTAAAGTAGCAGTTTGGACAGCCATAGAATAATGTAAACTACTTGAGAAAATTATATACTAGTGTTGGTGGAAGCAAACAAGTTTACAAAGATTAAAAGATAAAACATGAAGTTAAATCATTGAGAACAATCGCGGAGATTCCTTTCTCACGTAAACATAATAAAGTGCTTTCATATTAGATATGCATGTATTTGACACCATATAAAAATTCACCTTCACAAAAATTTAATGTATAAAATATAAAAATACAAAAATTGATAGAAAACAACAACCATATATACAACATCATAATTTAAGACACACATGTAACTTAAAGATTTTGAAGATATGAATGTTACATAGATTGAATATTGAAATTAAATTACAAAAGTGGTAATTCTGTGAACATTATATTGTGTGCATAAAAAAAACTACAATAGTTACAGGTAATAACTTTGACAAAATCCCTAACTCTGAGTTGATGATGGAACTAGAACACTTTGCTTTAGGATTATGGTTTTTGTCTTTGTTCAAGGTCACATTGACATTAACAGACATAGAACCTAAAACAAGTATTCAATTTTAAGACAAAGAGAAATACTAAATACTTCTTGTAGAAAATAAAAGTTCAAGGGATGAACTTACAATTATAATTCGTTCATCCTATTTGTTGATTAGCCAAATCGTAGACAACGATATTATCTTTGAGGACAAGATCTGCAAAAAATAAGTCAATACTTGGATAAAATTAATTGTTATCATCAGAATTACAAAGGTCGTAACATAGTATTACTGACTTCTTTTTTGAAATTGGATTGTTGTGACAAATGGAAAACAAACAATAAATTTAAATATCTATTATAAATCATTTTGAAGGATGATTATGAGAATCCAACCATTTTTTTAACACTCAATCAACGGGTTTAGTGAAATTGTGATGTAGTAACAAATTAAAATCTCTAAGAAAATGATGTCATGCTAATTATTTATGTCAGATACATAACATTTTTAGAATATTTTACAATTTATAAAAGTTTCCATTTTATCGGACAAAAAAAAAAGATTCCATTTAATAATCAAATGAGAGAATTATAATTATTTTTCCAATTCATTGCATAGTTTATAGAGTCTGTTTAAATTTGTCTATCATCTAACCTCGTAATCCTCTTTCTGGAAACCTATGCACCACAACCCAACATTTTGTTAAAGCAAATTGACACACCAGTGACATACAATTTCAAAGAATAACTTGTATGCAAAAATATAACAAAGAACGTAATAAACATACTCTATGTTTACCATGAAATCACTCTGCACAAGGTATTGTGCTGGTTTTACATCTATGATTGCTCCACCCGCAAATATAAAACTAAGTAAAGGAAACTTACCTACATTGAATATTTAGGAAACACAAAATTTAATGAAATATTTAGAAATCCAAATTGAGCAAGCTCTCTTTTCATGTGAATTAAATAAAGATTTTAATAACAAATATTATATTTGTAATTACCTAGTCGAGACTAGATAACATGAGTTTCCTGCTAAAACAAAGGGATGTCTAAATTATGACATCGTAGTAGTTATCTGCAAACCCATTTAGAAACTCAACATCAATATACGTTAAGGCCGATACCATTCTTAAAATACAACATAAACAAGCAAACCTAATTTTAAGAAAATAAATAATAAGAATTATATAAAAAAGAATGTAAACTTCAATATAGTGTTCAGTTGTTTGTTGAAGTATCTTAAGACATACAAGTCTTCATTAAATCATTTCCTGATTTTAAACAAAAAGCAATTATCGACTAGATCAAAGAATGGTTCAAAATGGATTTGTATATCCAACATGATAAAACTTAATACAAGTCAAATCAGACAAGAATGTGAGAAACTTAATAGAATTCAATGGAAAAATGTCAATAGGTGATTTAACGAAATAGAATAAACATGAGACAAGCATACCAAAAGTAAGAAAATATTCTTATTATGTTTTCATAATGTGGAATTCCTCATCATGGAAAAGGCAAATGAAAATAATATGTCCAACAAAGTTCAACATTTCAATGTTTTAAGCAATGTACGAGAAACCTTATTGCATTGACTAGAGGATTATAGGCTTCTAAAATAAGATATGCCAATGTAGTACCACTATCAATAATAGTTCCTCTAATTCCATACTATGTTGGTGCAAATGCATCTGGATCGATTGAGAAGAGCTATCCATTGACAACAATACTCTCAAGATTCAAGTAATAATGAAGCCTAAGATTTAATTGAAAAGAAAAATACTAGTCAATTATACTGCAAAACATTTCATATAGAAGTGTGAACCATCAAACAAGAACAAAAACAACATAAGAAGCATTTTCAGAACCTGATTATTAGCAATATCAACTTTCACATTCAATTGATAAATTGTTTAATTAAATTAATAAATTTATTTTTTTCAGATACTAGATTGATATAAACAAACTAGTTTTAAACATAAGTGCTAGTGGTATGTCATGTCAATTACCTTTCAAGCAATCAAACTTTGTTTCTTGTCTTTCAACCTAGCATATTGTAACACTACTAAAAGCAAAATTGATAAATTTTATAATTATTGAGTGTCAATTGACAATTATAAATTTTATTCTATAACCTCTTTTCAAAAATGCCTTGTATGCTTCTTTATTTCAATATTGTGCAATATCAGGGAAAAATGACCAACAAACTAGGGAAATAAAATGAGAAAAGCAGTGCAAAAGAGAACATACTTTAATGGAGCAAGTGGACTATAAACAATACTTGGATCCCCAATCACACCAAGAGCTAGAATGCCTTCCCCATTGCCAAGCAATCAGAAAACGAATTTGGTATTATTTCACGTGATGACAATTGAGACACAACAGACAGAGGACCAGAGCCAAAACCAAAGATTCCACCAAACGCTGATGGTGTCTCAATCAAACCTCCACCAAGATGGGTACCACACCAATTGCAAAAACAACACTTCAATAAAGCTTTATTTTAAAACAAAATCCATATTTATTTGTCATTTTTAAAAAGTCAAAATTTACAAAACTCAAGTTGTAATCTGAATCCTCAAAGTATAACAAAATAATGTTTGCCTAAACAAATCATCCAACCAAAATAATGATACTACCTCAAGGTACTATAAGTATATACCTTTAAATAAAATATACATGAAATGGACTATGCCCCTAATCCAAGAGAAAAGCCCGATGCACCACTAATCATGATTGTTGTTCCATGACAGCAAAAATGATTTTGGAGTGATAAATTATGCAACATTTTATTACTTTCTTTTTCTCCGCCAACCGATCTTATTAATTCATAAACTTAAAGTGTTTACAAATGCAATTACCCAATGCCTACAAATAATTAATTCAATCAATTATTTGTGATTGTTGTCGGTGTAAAATTTATTTGCTTCACTTTATTATATTAAACATTTTTGAAACACATTTCAACACTATCCATGTTAAATTGAACAATCAAGCAAAAACATGAGTTGATTAAAATAGACAAAGACAAAAATAATAGAAAGTTAAAAGAATTAATTTACTTTAAATGTTGAGATAACAATGCTTCTTATACGAAACAATGAAGTTTAAAGCTTGTGCAAATTACTAGGCTGGTCAAGAGGTAACTAGTACTAGACATAAGGTATAACGCAGAGTATCCATTAACTTAATAGAAAACAACAACCATATACACAACATCGTAATTGAAGACACACATTTAACTTATAGATTTTGAAGATATGAATATTACATAGATTGAATATTAAATTTAAATTCCACAAGTGGTAACTCCGTAAATATTATATTGTGTGCATAAAAAAGTCAATAATTATAGGTAATAACTTTGACCAAATCTCTAACTCTTAGTTACTGATGAAAATCGACCGCTTTGGTTTAGGATTATTGTTCTTGTTTTTGCTCAAGATCACACTGACATTAACATACATATAACCTAAAACAAGTATTCAATAGTATTCATTGACATAAACACCTGAGGTAAAAATATTATATTGATACCCTTATGTGTATATAATAGGAGGAGAGCATCGAACATCGGCCCCATGAACTCCAAAAAGGCATAGACGATCCGAGAACAAGTATTCAGAAGTAGTGATATCTAAAAAAAAACATTTCCCTATATAACTATGCATTTAGAAGTATATGTATAACTTCACATAACACACGAGGTATCATGTCAAAATGCATTTTATCATTGACATAAACACCCAAGGTAATACTATTATATTGATACCCATGGGTGTATGTGCACTATTTAACAAGACGAGAGCATCAAACATCGGCACCTTGAACCCAGAAGAGACATAGACGATCAAAGCAATGAATTAACATAGCTGTAAATGAATTCATCGTGTCAAAGAAATTGAAGTTAAACTACAGAGTATACAACACAACTTAACACACAACAAATGTTAAGGTTCAAATAAAAATATTGGTTCCCAAGACAACAAAACAAGCACCACACTATAAGTAAGTAGTACTAATAATTAAATATGCATAGTAAAAAAGAAATGTTGAAAATTGAAAATTTCTACCCATGGTCTATTAAGATTGAGGACAATTATCATATCGATAGCAACTAACCCAAAGAAGATCGCTTCGTGTATCAATCAACATAGTATATTCTCAACTTGACTATTGTTGTATACATCTTGAACAAAAAAAGACATCAATTTATAATAAAATCTCACTCATTCTTATTACATACAAATTAAATGAATTTAAATAAACTTTTTTTAGATAAGTTGAATATTTAATATCCATTCAGAAGTATTCAAAAGTATTTAGAAGTATTACTATTGAATATGCAAAATTCAAATCAGAAGTATTTAGAAAATCCTCTCATTCAGAAATATTAAGAAGTATTGGTATCTAAAAAAGCAATCATTTTCGTATCTAACTATGCATTTAGAAGTATGAGTATCTAACTTGACATAACATTATATAAAAAAATATACAACATTCATATCCTTTTATTTTTGTATAAATGATAAAATAAGTTTTATGTTCGCTTTAAGAACAAACAGTTTTGCTTGTAATCCAAGTCTTAGTTTTTGTGTCACCTTCAACTGCATTCATGCTTTGGTTGGGCGAATTTTGAGTTGATCTTACATCTAATGGGAAATATGTTGCATCAATTAATAAATGTATAACATAACATAGGAGATAAATAAAAGAATGTGACAATAACATGTGAATAAATAAAAAACTAAAGTTATAAATTAAGGAGTTTATGGGATAGATAATTGGTTATACCCAACCATCGAGTTGCCTTGGACGGGAAAATTGACGACGCCGTGCAATACTTTGGAGTTGTGAGCTTTAAACTTCTCCATCTCAAGACGATGGTTGAGCGGTACAACCCGATTTAAAGCGAGGTAACGAGTACTAATCATGGGTATAACAAGGACGACCAAGCAGCATGTCAAAAACATTTGGTTAATGTAGAAATGTATTTTCGTTTAAGGTTAGATAGTAGAAAAAGAGCAGTGATGGGGAAATTGGAGGAGTAAAAATTGAAATTTAATATAGTAGAGCAAGAGTGAATGATAGTGTGAATGATTATTAAGATCAACGTTGAAGTTATTTATACTGCTTAGTGTTAATGAATTAAATTAAAATAAAGAAATGAACAATGAAAATGTTAATAATGCAATGTTCACACTAATTGATCCCTCACCATTCACTTTGCAGCTCATCATATAAGTAAGTTTGGTGTTTAAACTTCAAATTAACTATAAAATAGATTGATGAATTGAGGATAGCTTTTAGATATAAAATCAAATTAAGAAAAAAGATGAAAATGATGACAATAATAATAGACACTATGTGTAATGAGATAAAGAAAGATTTCGAGTAACAATAATAAACACTATGTGTAATGGCTGACATCTTTACATATCAGAAAATTTGTGGTGTATTAAAAACAGAAAACACATTTCAAAAGGGTTTAAAAAGAGATAGACAAAAATGAAACATGCACCTCAGTGAAAGTAGATTCCCTTATGCGTGAGGGAGATGCAACATGGCTTACCGTAGTGTTCCGTAACCTATCATGTGGAAGTGGAAGTTCCATTACTCGACTTTGAGTATTCCCAGTGTGTATTGGGGGTACACAACCACATTAAGACGATACCATATTCAGCCATGCAAGGACAATTTCTATTTCTTCACCGTAGTCGCTGCTGAATTTATATCTACTACATAATTTTCGTTGATTTTATATCTTTTACATAATTATAATTTTCATCATTAAATATTAATTCAATGAATTATTTGTGATTGTTGTCGTTGGAAAATTTATTTTCTTTACTTTATTATATTAAATATCTTTGAAACACATTTCGACACTAGTCATGTTAAATTGAACAATCAAACAAAAACATGGGTTGATTAAATTAGAAAAAGACAAAAATAATAGAAAATTGAAAGAGCAACTTTGTTTTTATTGTTAAGATAACAATGCTTCTTACAAGAAATGTAGCTATCAAAGTGAAAGACTCCCAATGCCTATTGAATAACACCACTCAAGTTTGCAACAATTCAAAATCACGAAACAATTAAGTTTTACACTTATGCAAATTATTAGGCTAGTCAAGGGGGAACTAGTACTAGACATAAGGTGTAATGCAGACTATCCATTAACTTAATAAAAAACAACAACCATATACATCATGATTGAAGACACATGTAATTTTTAGATTTTGAAAGTTAATGATGGAAATTGACCGCTTTAAATTAGGATTATTGTTCTTGTATTTGCTCAAGATCACAGTGATACTAACAAACATAAAACCTAAAACAAGTATTCAGAAGTATTGGTATAATTTCACATAATATCCGGGGTATCATGTCAAAATGCATTTTATCATTGATTTAAAAACCTGAGGTAAAACTATTATATTGATATCCATATGTGTATGTGCACTGTTTAACAGGACGAAAGTATTGAACATCGTGACTTTGAACCCTGAAAGAGCATAGACGATCCGAGAGCAAGTATTCAGAAGTATTGATATATGAAGAAAAAAAAAATCATTTTCCTATCTATTTAGAAGTATTGGTATAGCTTTACATAAAACACGAGTTATCATGTCAAAATGCATTTTATCATTAACATAAACATTTAAGGTAATACTATTATATTGATACTCATAGATGTATGTGAACTGTTTAACAGGACGAGAGCATTGAACATCGGCACGTTGAATCCCAAAAAGGCATAGACGGTCTGAACAATGAATCAACGCAGCCACAAATGAATTTATCGTGTCAAAGAATTGAAGTTAAACTGTAGAGTACACAACATAACAAGCAACAAATATTAAGCTTCAAATAAAAATATTAGTTACCAAGACAACAAAACAAGTATCACACCATACGTAAAGGAGTACTAATAATTAAGTATGTATAGTAAAAAAGAAATGATGAAAATTAAAAATTCTTAACCGAAGTCCATTAAGATTGAGGGAAATTATCAATCAACACAGTATATTCTCAACTTGACTATTGTTGTATACATCTTGAACAAAAAAACCCATCAATTATTAATGAAATCTCGCTCTGTCTTATTTCATACAAATAAAATGAAATTAAATAAATTTTTTTTAGATAAGTTGAATATGTAATATTCATTCAGAAATATTCAAAAGTATTTAGAAGTATTACTATGGAATATGTAATATTCATTCAGAAGTATTCAGAAAATACTCTCATTCAGAGTTATTCAGAAATATTGATATCTAAAAAAAATGATTTCCGTTTATGACTATGCATTCAAAAGTATGGGTATCTAAGTTTACATTACATTATATAAAAAATTATACTACATTCATTTCCCTTTATTTTTATATAAATGATAAAATAAGTTGTATGTTTGCTAAAAGAACAAAAGGTTTTGCTTGTAATCCAAGTCTTATTTTTTGTGTCAGCTTCAACTGCATTCATGCACTGGTTAAGCTAATCTTGAGTTGAGCATACATTTAAGGGTAAATATTTTGCATCATTTAATAAATGTATAACATAACATAACATACAAGAAAAAGAAAAGAATATGGCAATAACGTGGGAATAGAAAAAACTAAAATAATAAATGAAAGAGTTTATGGGAGAGATAATTGGTTGTACCCAACCATTGAGTTGCCTTGGACGGGAAAATTGATGGCGTCATGTAGTATTTTTGAGTTGTGAGCTCTACCATGAGCTCTCAACTTCCCCATCTCAACACGATAGATGAGTGGCACAACTCGGTTTAAAGGAAGGTAATAGGTCCACATCATGGGTACAACAAGGATGGCCAATCAGCACACCAAAAATATTTGGTTAATGTAGAAATGCATTTTCGTTTAAAGTTGAAGTGTAGAAAAAGAACAGTGGTGGTGGAATTGGAGGAGTGAAAATTGAAATATAATAGAGTAGAACAAGAGAGAATGATAATGTTAATGATTATTAAGATTAACGTTGAAGCTATTTATACTACTCAGTGTGAATGAATTAAGTTAAAATAAAAAAATGAACAATGAAAATGTAAATAATGCAGTGCTCACACTAATTGATCCCTCACCTTTCACTTTGCATCTAATCATACCAGTAAGTTTGGTGTTCAAACTTCAAATTAACTATAAAACAAATTCGTGAATTGATGATAGCTTTTAGATATAAAATCAAATTAAGAAGAAAGATGAAAATGACGACAATAATAATGAACACTATACGTAAACACTATGTGTAAAGAGATAAAGAAAGATTTTGAGTAACAATAATAAACATTATGTGTAATGACTCACATATTTACATATTAGAAAATTTTGTGTGTATTAAAAACTGAAAGTATATTTCAAAAAGGGTTTAAGAGAGATAGACACAAATGTAGCATGCACCTTAGTAAAAGTACATTCCCTTGTGCGAGTGGGAGATGTTGTGTGACCTGTCGCGTGGATGTGGAAGTTCCATTACTTGACTGTGAGTATTCCCAAGGTTTGTTGGACTACACAACCACACTAGGACGGTATCATATTTAGCCATACAAGGACCCTTTTTATTTCTCCGTCGGAGTCGCCGCCGAGTCCTTTAGGTTCGCCGCCTATGCTAGTTTATTTTGTAGTTTACTGTTTGAGAAAGAGAAATCATAAGATTTCGAGTCACCCTTGTTTTTTATTTTTATCATTATACAAGTTGTGTCACTTTCACAAAAAAACAATATAAAAAAAATAAAGTTTGACATGTATCGCAGACAATGTTTAGACGAAATTGATTTTATATCTACTACATAATTGTTGTATACTTTATATCTTTTACATAATTATAATTTTCATCATTAAATATTTATTCCATCAATTATTTGTGTTTGTTATAGGTATAAAATATATTATTGTAAAGCCTATATATTTAATTAATTTGAAAAACTTGCTTGATTTTATTTTTATCAAGAAAATAGTCGCCACTTTTTAAAAGAGAATTTATTCGTCTTTTAAATTTTACACTTAATGCAATGTTGATCTTATAAAATAACGTTGTCATATATTTTAAAATAATCTGATAAATATATTAATAAAAAAATATATGAAAAATATTAATAAATGTATCAAATAATTTGAAAGGTTGATTATATTTATGAATAATTGTTTTCTTCAAATAAGAGACAAAAGTGGTATTTTAAAAAATAAGTATAACAATTTTCAATACAATTTATACACCATTTTCGATAAAAAAAAAATAATTAAACAAACTCCATCGAATTTCTATTATAAGCAAAACAATTATTTTATAGTTATTAA
>JBBPBT010001444.1:2378635-2396938 GCA_037974875.1 Cicer bijugum
AAGACTATAACGTTACTTGAAATTAAGTTAAGGGATCACGAATGTAATTTAGCCTATTAAATATATTTAAATAGTTCAAAAGTATTTATTTTTTATTGAAAACCAAGATTTAAAATATTTTTATTTATTTATAATACGTGATTATACAGAGTATAACTTTAAAATACTCATTAACATTTGTTTATCTAATATCAATATAAGATATCTCATGAAAATATAATTTCACCTTAAAGTTTTGATAGATCATGAAATTTTGAGATAATTTAGTTAATGCTTCTACCGCTCAAAATCACTTAAATTCATTTTGAAATTTGAAAAATCAAATTTAACTTTTAGCATGTATCTATTCTCACCTTATCTTCCTTTTTTTCCTCTATATTTTTTCTCACGATTAAATCATATATACTTTTCTTTCTCCTTCAAATCTATGTCTTTTTTTTCTCTCTCTCTTATTCTTCCTCTTCCTTTTATACTCTCTTTGTCAAAGTTGAAGACCGTGAATTCGTAATGAATTAAACTATAAAAAAATTCTTTAGACAATTGAAAGAACTTTAATAAAATTTGATAACTTCAAATGTATGAATAATAAAGTAAAGACAAGAAAACACCAAAGATTAGTGAAATTAAATTTGACGTCAAAGATTCAGCGATGATTTGTTGTGAACAATTCATCATCAATTACAGTTACTAAATGAATAATTGCATGCGCAAGGCACTCTAACTACCAGCTAGCTAGCTAAACTGAATGGCTGGAATTTCCAAAGATTAGTTCTAAAACAATCTCTTGTGAATAATAGCAATCTCTAGAAGAGTTTTAATGTGAATAATAGCAATCTCTTGTTTTATTTCAAATATTTAATGGTGGTCTTGAATCTGACGCATCAGATTAGTGTCAGCTAAATGGATTCTAAGTCGTTGAATAGTCTATAATTTTTTTTAATAATTTAAATAATGTGACACTTTGTCACTCCTTTCTCTTTATTTCAAACTTCTTTTCTAAATTTATTTCGGTGATTGACTCTTCTAATTCTCTAATGTAACATACTTAACTTCAAAAATCTTAAGCATTTAATAATATCACATTTTAATAATATATCATACAACAAACTTCTTGAAATTGAATAAAATAAGACAGATTCACAAATGGCCTTGCAAGTATTTTTTGAAAATATTCCATGAGTCAAATCTTTTAAATAATAAAAATGAAGTAATAAATTAATATTTTGACCGCCAACGCCACTGCATTAAGTTGAGACTTATGCCAAAGCTTAAAAAAGTCCAATAAACTTAGGAGTTGGTCTCTATTCTACCCTGGTGGATGAAAACTCAATGTTCACTTTCTGCAAAATCCTATTGTTTATTGAATCCAATTTCCAAATTGAAATCGAAATGCCATCGAAATACATTTCCAAATTAACAAACCCCACAAGGCCACTATAATTCGTATATTACTTTAACCCCCATAGCAAACAACGTCTATATGATACATGTTTCACAAACAAAATGCATCAAATATCCATCTTTTCTCCTCAAGCATCATTCTTGTCTCTCATTAATTAGGTGACTCATCTCAACGATATTCATCACAAAATCATGCATCTCATGGCGTAATCAATACACAATAACCATCACAAATAATACATACATTCTTAAAAATCACCTCAAAATTGTATTCCTTAAATGATCATATTCTTAAGCCAACAACTTCAATTCTAGACTCTAAAAGATAAGGAATACTTAAACATTTATATTTTGCCACTCATAATTTCCCACAACTAACTTAACAATTAAACAACTAAATCGTTATATACCATTTAAATATATATATATATATATATATATACTTTTTCTCAAAATTTCGACAAAGTATCTCCTTTAACTTCAATATTCCCAAATTTATAAAATCCTTGTTAAATTCTCAATTCAATCACAATTCAAAGAACATAACCTAATTTCTTAATACACTTCCAAAAAAAAAAAATACTTTCTAGATTCAAAAAATAACTGCAATTTACAATAGACTCAACAGACGTTACAAAAAAAATGGTCCTCGATCAAAGAGGCCTACCCAAAAGAAATATGTTGAGACTTGAATCAAATAACAGATTCTACTCAGCTGCCTACAAATCTGAAATAAAATAAGTAACATAAAGAGGTAAGTCATAAAGACTTAGTGAGGAGACAACAATCACCATCAATTAGAAGGGAAACACAAAAAGGCACGAAAAACTGCTTTACAATGGGGCGACAATTAGGTTAAACAATATTACTTAAAAATCTAGAAAAAATTCTAGATTCAAATATATACACAAATATAGTCATTAAACTTAGCATTTAACCGTTCGTCAGAATTATTAAAAATCCAGTTAATAAAGAAGCGAAATCAAAACGAACAACTTTTAAATCATCATAAATTTTTAAAACCAAAAGACGACTTTATCTCATTGATAGCCATTTCCTCCTAAGGGTGGCCTTTCCCTTAGGGGTGACTCCATCTAACGGATACCCCTCTCTTCTCAATTCTACAACGCATCATCACATATAAATTATGGAGATTATATCACGTTGATAGCCCTCTCCTCCTACGAATGACATTTCTCATAGGGGCGGCTCCATCTAACGGGTAATTCTCCCTAATCAAAACGAGGTAACTAGGTGCACTTAACGCAGTTAACAATTTAATAATTATAACAACGATTTCTCAAATACGTATTTAAAATTATTTCATCCTAATTCATTGAAAACATTTTCAATCGTATAACAATTCAATATTTAAATACTTTAATTCATACGTAAATTAAACTAATAGCATATTATATAACAACGACCATTAAATTAAATAATTGACGAAATCGAGATAAATTTCAAAGGTTGTGTTCCCCAAAATTTTCAATAAATACTTTAATATAGAAAACAAGAATAATAATAATAGCATTATAATAAAATATATGACGATGATCGTCGTCAACTCACAACTATGGAGAATCACGTAAGTTTGCTCTCCAACAACTCTCAAAGTAGCCGACAGATTCTCAGCTGACAAATCTGAGTACCAAAAATATTTCTAAGACTTTAGAAAAAATTTATTCTAAAGTTTAGCTAACTCTAGGAAACCATAAAAATCATCTAAATATACCCTAAGCACAAAATTAAGATTTTTAAACAAAACTAAATTTTTCTATGAATTCATACTAGGATCAGAGTTGTACATTTACCTCAATGAGTATCAATAAACAACTCCCAAGAGATGAATACCCTTTTCTCTAGAGCACAAACCCTAACTCAAAAATCTTAACCAAGAGCATTTGTAGGAGTATGAGAAATTATGCTTACCGCAAAACATTTCATATAGAAGTGTGAACCATATGACAAAATTATTTAATCATCAACTTAGCATATTGTAAGAACCTAAGTATTAGCATCATCAACTTTTATATTCAATTGAAAAATCATTTAATCAAATTAATAAATTTTAAGTTTTTTCCAAGATCAAATTGATTTAAACATGTTTTAAACATATTATCTAATTGTGTGTCATGTTAATAAACTTTCAAACAATAAAATTTTGTTTACTATCTTTCAACCTAGCATATTGTAACACTATCAAAAGCAAAATTGATAAATTTTAAAATTATTGATTAGCAATAATGAAATTATACAAAATCCTTTCAAAAATGCGTTGTATGCTTCTTTATATCAATATTGTGCAATATCAGGGAAAACTGACCCACAAAATACAAAAAAGAACTAGAATGCTTCCTCCATTGTCAATACTTGGTTCCACAATCGCACCAAGAATACTAGAATGCCTCCTCCATTGCCAATACTTGGTTCCACAATCGCACCAAGAATACTAGAATGCCTCCTCCATTGCCAATACTTGGTTCCACAATCGCACCAAGAATACTAGAATGGAGCAAGTGGACTATAAACAATACTTGGTTCCACAATCGCACCAAGAACTAGAATGCCTATTGTCATCTCCTTTCAAGAAATGAGAAAAAGCGTTCGATATTATTTCACGTGCTGATAATTGAGACACAATTGACAGAGGACCAAGACCAAACCCAAATATTCCATCTAACGTTGTTGGTGTCTCAATCAAATCTCCAACAAGATGGGTACTACACCTATTGCCAAAACAACACTTCCATAAAGTTTTATTTCAAACCAAAATTCATATTTATTTATCTCTTTTAAATAGTCAAAATTGAGTTATGTATTAGAGCAAGATACAAACACAAGTTGTACTTTGAATCTTCAAAATATAACAACATAATGTTTACCAGAATAAATCATCCCACCACAATAACGATACCACCCCAAAGTATTGTAAGTGTATAACTTTATATAAAATATACATGATAAAACTATACATGAAATACATTATTCCCCTAATCCATAAGAACAACCCCATGTGCCATTAATCATATATATAATTCCATGACATAAAAAATTATTTTGGAGTAGTAAATAATGCAGCAATTTATTTCTTTTTTTTTTCTCTGCCAACCAATCTTACTAATTCATACACTTAAAGTGTTTACAAATACAATCACCTAATGCCTACAAATTCTTTCAAAGTACACTACATATTACCATTTCCAATTGTCTTTACATATCATACCTAAGTTACATAAATATTTCTTTCCCCAAAACTCTACCAATATATAAATTCATGATTTATAAATAATTCAATGCCATAATTCATATTAAGTATAATTATTAACAAAAACATGAGAGTAAATGTAAAAACTAAGAGAAGATAAGAAAATCCCACTATTTACCAAGTCTCAGATTTATTAAAAAACTAATTTATTGACAAAGCCTGCATGACCAATTTACCTCCCCACAAGACTCCCCATTTTGAACATTATCTATAATTGAGTCCTATAGTCTTTTAGCATAGGCTCCCTCAACCCGCCTATCCAAGTCTAATTTCTATATGTTACAGCGTACACACAAATTTATAATTGTCTAAAATAGATAAGCATAACGTTTTCTTACCCAAAAAAGACAGTGATTGAAGAGTTAACACTGGAAGGAGAATAATGTCCAATGATCATATCAAAATTTATTTTGTTAGCGACATAAACACCTGTGGTAGTGCTATTATATGATACACATAGATGTATGTGCACTATTTAGCAGCAGGAAAGCATTGAACTTTCGCATCGTGAATCCCAAAAGGGCATAGATGGTTCGAGCAATGAATCAATGCAATCGTGGATGAATTCACCGTGTCAAAGAAATTAAACTTAAACTGCATAGTACACAACACAACAACCAACAAATATTAAGCTTGAAATTAAAATATTCGTTCCCAAAGCAACAAAATAACCGCCACACCATAAGTATATAGTATGAATAATTAAGTATGCATAGTAAAAAAGAAATGATGAAAATTGAAAATCCATACCCCAATTTAATTAGATTGAGGGAAATTATCACATTGATTGTAGCTAACTCAGAGAAGATCGTTCCTATATCAACCAACGAAGTATATTCCCTTGGTGGAGATCCCAACTTGACTATTGTTGTATACATCCTGAACAAAAAAGAAGCCATCAATTATTAATGAAATCTCATCCCTCTTATTCCATACAAATAAAATGAATTTAAATTAAATTTTTTTTGGATAAATTAAATATGTAATATTATTATCAATACCTTAAAAAGATAAATAAAATTCACTTCTCATTCTAACTACACAGTCAGAAGTATTGGTATCTAACTTCACATAACATTATATAAAATGATTATACTATATTCATTTCTCTTTAGTTGTGTATAGATGTTAAAATAAGTTGTATGTTTGTTGAAAGAACAAACAGTTTAGCTTGTAATTCAAGTTTTAGTTTTTGTATCAGTTTAAACTGCATTCATGCTTTGTTAAGATAATCATGAGTTTAGTTTACATCTAATGAAAAATATTTGGTACTATTTAATAAATGTATACCACAACATAAGAGAAAAAGAAAAGAATGTGAGAATAACTTTGGAATAGAAGAAACTAAAGTAATAAATGAAAGAGTTTATGGGAGAGATAATTGGTTATACCCAACCATGGAGTTGCCTTGGACGGGGAAATTGATTGCGCCTAGAGAACCATGCAATATTTTTGAGTTGCGAGCTCTGTTATGAGCTCTCAACGTCTCCATCTCAACACGACGGTTGAGTGGCATAACTAGGTTTAAAGGGAAGTAACCGACACACATCATCGGTACAACAAGGATGGCCAACCAGCATGGGCAAAACAATTTCTAAATGTACAAATGCATTTTCGTTTAAGGTTAGAGAGTAGAAAAATAGTGGTGGCGAAATTGGAGGAGTAAAACTTGAAATATAATAGAGTATAGCAAGAGAAAAGGATAATGTAAATGATTATTAAGCTAAATGTTGGACCTATTTATCCTACTCAGTGTGAATGCGTTAAGCTAAAATAAAGAAATGAAAATATGAACAATGTAAATATAAATAATGCAGTGCTCACACTGATATCAGTAAGTTTGATGCTCAAACTTCAAAAATTAACTACAAAACAAATTGATGAATTAATGACAACTTTTAGCTATGAAATCAAATTAGGAAAAAAAGATGAAAATGATGACAATAATAATAAACGCTATGTGTAATGATCAGATCAAGAAAGATTCACAGTAACAATAATAAATACTATGTGTAATGACTCACATCTTTATATATCAGAATATTTGTTGTGCATTAAAAACAGAAAACACATTTTAAAAGGGGGTTTAAGAGATATAGACACAAATGTAGCATGCATCTTAGTTAAAATAAATTCCTTGTGTGAGTAGGAGATGTAACATGGTTCACCTCAATGTTCCGTAAATATTCGGATGATGTAAGTGAAAATTTCATTTCTCAGATATGAGTATTTTCACAGTGTGTTGTACTACACAACAGCGCTAGGATAGTACCATACTGACCCATGCAAGGACAATGTCTATTTCTCCACCGGAGTCGCCACCAAGTTCTTCGGATTCACTACCTATGTTGGTTTAATTTGTAGTTTAGAAGAAGAAATCATAACATTTCAGGTCACCCATGTTTTTGTTTTATATTTTTATCATTACACAAGTTGAGCCACTTTCACAAAAAAAACTATAAAAAATAGAAATTGACATGTATCGCATCTTAACTTGACAACTTTGAGTCATAAAATAAAAAAGAATGTTCAACACATCTAATTATAGGCATTCAAATAAAAAAGAATGTTCAACTCGAGTTATGTCATTAAGAGAGTAACATATATAGTTGTATATGCCCATTACACCTTAACAAATAAAATTCATTTGCATTACTTTATTATATTAAACATTTTTTAAACACATTTAGACAATATCCATGTTAAATTGAACAACCAAGCAAAAACATGACTGGATTAAAATAGACAATGCTTCTTATAAGAAATATAGCTATGAAAATGAAAGATTTCTAATGCCCATCGAATATTTCCATTAAAGTTGCAACAAGCCAAAATCGTGATACAATGAAGATTAAAGCATATGCAAATTATTGGATTAGGCAAGAAATAACTAGTATTAGACATACAGTGTAATGCAGAGTATCTATTAACATAATAGGAAACAACAACCATATATACAACATCATAATTGAAGACACACATGTAATTTATAGATTTTAATGATATGAATATTACATAGATTGAATATTAAAATTAAATTACAAAAATGGTAAACTCCGTGAATATTATATTGTGTGCACAAAAAGAGCGACAATAGTTATAGGTAATAACTTTGACAATGTCCCTAACTTTGAACTGATGATGGGACTCAACCACTTTGTTGTATGATTATTGTTCTTGTCTTTGCTCAGGGTCACATTGACATCCACATACATAGAACCTAAAACAAGTTTTCAATTTTAAGACAAAGAGAATTACGATATACTACTTGTAGGAAATAAAAGTTCTAAGGGATGAACTTACAATTATAATTCATCCATCCTATTTGCTGATTAGCCAAATCATAGACAACGATGTTATCTTTTAAGACAAGATCTGCAAAAATAAGACAATACTTGAATAAAATCAATTGTTATCATCATAATTACAAAGGTCATAGAAAAGTATTAATAACTTCATTTTGGAAATTGGATTGTTTTGACAAATGGAAAACAAATAATAAATTTAAATATCTATTTGAAATCATTTTGAAGGATCATTATGAGAATCCAACCATTTTTTCAACACTCAATCAATGTGTTTTTTCGTTTTCAATTGCAATGGATTTAGTGAAATTATGATGTAGTAACAAATTAGAATCTCTAATGAAATAATGTCACGCTAATTATTTGTGCCAAATACATAACATTTTTAGAATATTTTACCATTTATAAAAGTTCCCATTTAATCAGACCAAAAAAATAGGTTCATCTAATAATCAAATGAAAGAATTATATATTATTTTCTTCCAATTAATAGAAAAGTTTATAGAGTCTGTTTAAATTGGTCCATCATCTATCTAACCTCCCAATATTTGGTCTCCATTTTCCACTTTCTGGAAACCTTTGCACAACAACCTAGCATTCTGTTAAAGCAAAATAACACATTAGTGACATACTATTCCAAAGAATAACTTGTAGGTAAAAATATAACAAACAACATAATAAACATACTTTATACTTACCATGAAATCACTATGCACTAGGTATTGTGCTGGTTTTACATCAATAGATGCTAGACCTGCAAAGTTAAAACTAACTAAATGAAACTTATTTACACTGAATATTTAAGAAACACAAAAAAGTTAATGAAATATTTAGAAATCCTATATGTAATTACCTGGTTGAGACCAAATAACAACGGTTTCCTTTTAAATAAAGGGATGGATAAATTGTGACACAGTAGCAGTTATCTACAAACCCATTTAGAAACTGATAATCAGTATACATTAAGGCTGATATTATTAAAATACAACAAAAACAAGAAAACTCAATATTAAGAAAATAAATAATAAAAATTATTTAAAAAAGAATGTAAACTTCAATATGGTGTTTAATTGTTTGTTAAACTATCTTAAGACATACAAGTCTCCATTAAATCATTTTCTAATTTTAAACAAAAAAAATAAAATTATCGACTAGATCAAAGAATGGTTCAAAATTAATCTATATATCCAACATGATAAAACTTAATACAAGTCAAATAAGACAGGAATGTGAGAAACTTTATACAATTCAAAGGAAAAATGTCAATCGGTGACTTTACGAAATAAACTAAACTTGAGACAAGCAAACCAAAGAGTAAGAAAGTATTCCCACTATTTTTTGCAATCCAGAAATCCTCATCATGGAAAAGTCAAATGAGAAAAATATGCCCGACAAAGTTTACGATTTCAATATTTTGAGCAAGGTACAAGAAATCTTACTGCATTGACCAGTTATTATAGACTTCCAGAAAAAGATACGTCAATGTTGTACCATTGTCAATAGTAGTTCCCTTGTCTCCGTATTTGGCAGGTGCAAATGCAAAGAGATCAATTGTGAGGAGTTGTCCATTGACCACAATGCTATCAAGATTCATGTAATAATTACACCTAAGATTTAATTGAAAAGACAAAGTTTAGTTAATTATACCGCAAAATATTTCATATAGAAGTGTGAACAATCTGACAAGAACAAAAACAACATAAGAAACATTTTAAGAACCCGACTATTAGCAATATCAATTTTTACATTCAATTGAAAAACTTTTACTTAAATTAATAATTTTTTTCTATGACGAGATTGATTTATACATATTTTAAACATACTCACTAGTGGGATGTTATGTGAAGTAATTTTCAAGCAATCAAATTTTGTTTCTTATATTTCAACCTAGCATATTGTAACGCTACCAAAAACAAAATTGATAAATTTTGTAATTATTGATTGTCAATTGACAATAATTTAATTATACAAATTTTATTCTTTAAACTCCTTTTAAAAATATCTTGTATGCTTCTTTATATCAATATTGTGCAATATATGGAAAAAAACGATCCACAAACTACATAAAGAAAGTGAGAAAAATAGTGTAGAAGAGAACATACTTTGATGGAACAAGTGAACCATAGACAATACTTTGTGGGATGCCTCCCCCATTTCCATCTCCTTTCAAGCAATGGAAAAAAGCATTCGGTATTGTTTCACGTGCTGACAATTGAGACACAACAGACAGAGGACCAACACCAAACCCAAAGATTCCATCAAACACTATTGGTATCTCAATCAAACCTCCATCAAGTTGGGTACCGCACTTATTGCCAAAACAACATTTCAATAAAGTTTTGTTACAAAACAAAATCTACATTTATTTATCATTTTTCAAAATTCAAAATTGAGTTATGTATCAAAACAAGATATAAAACACAAGTTGTACTCTAAATCTTCAAAATATAACAACCAAAATATTGATACTACCTCAAGATGCTATTAGTATATACCTTTGTATAGAATATATATGATAAAAACTATACATGAAATGCACTGTGCCCTTAATCACAAGAACAACCCCAAGCGTCACAAATCATGACTATAGTTCCAAGACTGAAAAAATGATTTTGGAGTACTAAATAATGCAACAATTTCTTTCTTTTTCTCTGCACCTTGAACCTCGAAAGGGCATAGACTGTCCGAACAATGAACCAACGCGGTTGTGGATGAATTTATCGTATAAAAGAAATTGAACTTCGAAAGAGCATAGACAACACAACACAACCAACAAAAAATATTATACTTAAAATAAAAATATTGGTTTGCATAAAAACAAAACAAACATCACAACATAAGTAAGTAGTACTAATAATTAAATATGCATAGTAAAAAAGATATGATGAAAATTGAAAATCCTTACCCTCAAGTCCATATGATTTAGGGCAATTATCACATTGAGTCTAATAAAAATATAATTTTAATAATTAAAAAATTTAGCAAAATAAATTTTAATCTATATACACATATCAATCTATATTATTTGATTAAGTTAATTCGTATAAAAAAATGCACATATAACATGCCATCTTCACATATTACACTCAAATATAAACGATAATCCAACAACCATAATTCAACTCATAAAAACAAATCTACTAATAAAATATACTGATTATAGATCCCAAAATTACAACAACATATACCACATTATCTATATTAATTAACATATTTATTAAAATATGTCTTGTTATGTCTAGCCGAAATTTATCACCAATTAACATATATTAAACCACAAGTATCTTATAAACTTATATAATTTGGTTTTCACAACTTTTTCACAATTAATAACTATTCATTTTTTAATTTGTTTAACATAAATATTTTTTTATATAAAATTTAACTACTTATATACATTCAATCAAATTTATTAGTAAAAGTTTCCTCCAAAATATACATGAGATCACAATTCTACCTTTTACTCTGAATAACATCAACATGAATATCTATCCAACCTGATTTGGCTCATAAATTATAACTCAATGTCTCTCATAAATAAAGTAAAAGTAGTAATATTTTTTAAAAGAATATTATTACAAACAAATGATCTCGTATAAATAAATTAAAAATAGTAATTTTTTTTAAAAAAAATTATTAAGAATTATGGGTGGTTGCCACCGTCCTAACAAAGCTCCAAGGGCGTGCACAACTTCAGTTGCATGGTGCGAAGGGTCATTGAATATTCAACCAATTTTCAAAAAAAAAAACAAATTAAAGAAGGTTTGTGTCCGATACTCGATTAATATATCATGATGGTGTGTGATTAGAGAAAGTTCTAAAACGTGAATACATTCATATCTAGAAGAGTTTTACTATGAATAATAGCAATCTCTTGTTTTATTTCAAATATTTAGTGGTGGTCCTGAATCAGTTAAAACGATGTTAAGTTGTTGAATAGTTTTTAATTCTTTTTAATAATTTAAATAATGTTACACTGGTCACTCCTTTTTCTTTATTTCAAACTTTCTTTTGTTTGTTTTCTAAATTTATTCCCGTGATTGACTCTTTAAATTCTCTAATCTGGCACACTTAACTTCAAAAATCTTAATTAATTAATAAATTAAAAATAAATGTTTCTCATAAAAAAATAAAATAATTTTAAAATTTGTTTTGCGCATTTAATAATATCACATTTTAGTCATATATCATACAACAAACTTCAACAAACTTAGTCATATTCAAACAATGTTGCACTAAGACAACGGACAAAAATAACGCTGCACTAAATAAACATGTAATTAACTAAAACATTATAAGTATGAAATAATGATAAAAATGGCCCGAAAATGAAAATGTTACAATATATACAACTCAAATTATTAATACTCGTTATATATAATTAAATGCTTTATTATAAATTAGAATTTAATAATTGATATTTTAATTATTGATTATAGGCTTACCCGTAAAATATAAATAATTAAATCCAACATAAGAATCACGACCATCCTTAAATATTATTAATTTTTAAAAAATGAAATATGTTTCATTACTTGACTTTTTTTGACTATATAAAAAATAAATTCATTAATATCTTATTGTTTTTCTTACTACACATATTCACTTTAGACTTTTTATTAAGATATCTTCATAAAAAAAAAATGTTAATTTGGCGGTGCCTCCTCGATCTGTCAAACAGAAAAAACTCACCCCTCAAGTGTTAATTTGTTCTTTTATTTTATTTAAATAAATAATTTTTCACGTGTATTTAGTTTTTTTTTTTAGTGTTTATCTATGGTTTCATCGTCCGAATGTGATGGTGGTTTGTTCATCACCGTTGAATGATATTATTTGCTTTTTTGTCTTAATACAATATTTTTTTAGAAAAATGACTGATTTTGTCGATATCATATTTTGATTAAAGGGTGAAGGCTATCACATAATTCCATCTTCAACCTTACATATTATTGGACAAAACATAGTTGAATTAGTCATGTCAGTGATCACCTATATACAGTTGATTAAGCGAATACCAACAACTATTCTCGACGATTAGATATATATAAAAGAAATTAATTTGATTGTTCATATTACACTTTAGGGTTTTTTACTTCTCATTGACTTTGATATACTTATGTATTAATATATTGTTAGCGTGTTTCTCTCAAAATGTTTATATTTATCATTTGAATGAAGCATATTTTTATAAAAAAAAAATAGTTAATTTGATTTTGTTTTAAAAAAAAGTAAAAAACATATAAGGTTAAAGTAGTTAAGGATAAATAAACTAGTAAATAGACAATCACTTATTGAGAAGATGACTTATGATAGATTGCTTATAAAGGATAAACAAGCATAGAAAATTTACTCTATACCCCTATTTTTATATCTATACTCCATAATTTTTTAAAAATATTAATTATATCCTTAATTTTTTTTATTATTTCATCTTTTTTGGAACTTGAAAAATGATTTCCAGAATTTTCCGGTATAAAAGGTTGTTATAGGAAACTTTTAAAAAAAATTTCGATACAAAAGTAAAAAATTGTAGTACCGAAAACTTCATTGGAAATATTTTTAGTATGTCTCCGAAAAACTTTCTAAGAAAAATTTCTAATACACACCATTTTTTTAATAAATAATATACCATAAATATTTTTAAATAATAATATACCATAAATAATTAACAATTAATATATTATAAATATACTATTAAATAATTAATGCATCATAAGTACACCATAAATCTTTAATACACTGTAATAATTAATAATTAATACACCATAAATCGTCGTTTTCTACTATGTAGGAAATGTTAAGCTTTAAGTTTCTCTAACAAGACCGGAGAAGTTCAACAAAGTTTTTCAGAAAAGTGTTATGTGCTGGAAAACTTTAAAAAATATTTTTCGAAAAAGTGTTCAGTATCGGAGAACTACAAAAAATATTTTCCGGAAATGATAATTTTTTTGAACTTTTATCATTTAAATAAGGACAAAAATATTATTTTATTTATGAATTTTGAGTATAAATATAATTAAAAGGGTATGGAGGAAATGTTTTACAAGCATATTGATTTGTAGTGATCAATGCTACTGATCGTCCTGAAACCCAAGAATTTAGAGTTTCCCCCATGCATACAGCTGTTAGGCCCACTATTATTAATAACCCAATATGAATTAATTAAGGAAGTGAAGTACATGTGAGAGAAAAAGAGGGATCGACAAGGTAATCAAAATTGAATCGGACATTCAACTAAAGGACTCGTTGATTCAAGGGTCAAAAGACTATGATTGGACAAGTTTTAATTTAATATACAGTTTTATTTTTTCAAAAAGCAATAATACACTCTAGAATATATGAATTCATTTTATTTTGGATTGTAAAAAACAAATATTTATATTTAATTTTAAGTTTAATTATAATTTTGGTCTTTCTATATTTAATAATTTACGAAATTGGTTTGTCTATTTTAAAAGTCGATAATCATGATTATTTATTTTGATTTTTAAACTAAAAAATGACGATTTGCATATATTAAATAACGTGACATATAATTTAATGTTATAGAATCATATAGATTCATTAATTATTCATATATCAGTAATTAAATTACAAAAATAAAAATTTTCAAAAGTACAAAGTTAAGTTTTAGAAAATTTTAGTGTGATATCATAGTGTTAGTCTTTCTAATTCATTGTATCATATGTCACATTATTTAAAATATTTCATATTATAATTTTTAAATTAAAAAATCAAAATGATGAGCCAAAACTGTCAAATTTTAAAATTGCGGCACCAATGTTGTAAATTGATGAAAATAATAAGATTAAAATTGCGACTAATCCTTTAATAAAACTATGTAACTTTAAAATCATTTTAAATTATTTCCATCACATAACCATCCTGGCATCCTTCCACCCACAATCACGTCCCTTCAAACTTCCATTAAAATCAACCCTTCTTTGGATACCTCACAAAACTATCGTGAAAAAACAATGTTCTCTATGGCTCCCACCCATCCCACTCACCATTGTCTTCAAATCCATCCAAATTTCTGGTTTCAATAAGATAAATTTGAGTAGAAAAAAAGTGGTGGTAGAATTGGTGTTGGGTATTCAATTATGAGTTGTTAGTCCCACATTGACCAAGAATGAAGGTTGTATTAGATATATAAGGTGAATGATATATACACCTAATGCCTTAAGTCACCGAATGTTGTGCTCCTTCAGACTTTGACACTATTATACTACTTACTATGAATGAATTAAGCTAAAATACATAAATTGTAAATAATACAATACTCACATTAATTGATCCCTCACCTTTCAAAAAACTATTAAAAAAATAATAATAAATAATACGAAAGATTATTTGTAAAATATACCTAAGTGAAAAGTGATTATTTGTGCGAGTGGAAGTGAAATTTGGAGTCAATCTTAAATTTTATACTATTAAGCAACCCTTTGATTGGTTAGCATTTATTATTGGGTTGCGCATTTAGATAACGCTTGCATTATTATTGCTCCATTTCTGGCCACGTCAATTCCATTAGACTCTTTGCCGATGTCATCTCCTACTTCATCGCATTTGTAGCCCCTCTAACCCCGTCATCTTCTTCCATTAAGAATAACTTTTCACAATTTTGATCTCCATGGCCTAGAACTCCACATAAATAGCAAAACAATGTGACCTTTGATACCAAAAGGATTTAAAGTATAGGAGTTGGCCAACAAAACCTTCCAACTCTTTATGAAAAATGAACATGATACAAAAAAGATTCTGAGAGTTGGCCCTTGGTTATTTAAGAACTTTTGGATGTTGGTTAACTCTTTGTGTAAGGAAATGGAACCAAAAGACATGGAATTTAGATTCATGCAACTTTGGGTTCAAATACATGGATTACCAACTCAGTTACCATCAATGTCATAAATGTGATCTTAAACACTTAACATATAATTTTATATGATTAAAGATGTTGTGACTAATTCCCAATTAATTAAAATCATATACATAATTTCAACATTTAATTCCAAATGATCAAATTACATAAAACCACAAATAATTAATTTAATGATGCATAATTTCATGACTAAAACAAAACATAATCATACTTTACATAATTGCATCAGATAAACATAAAATACATTAATCTATTATTACTGACATGCAATTGTAGTATAGTGGCAGCGTCACAATCTCTAAGAAATTGGTCTCAGCATCAAAATTGGTGTTCCGTAAAAGATTTCATTGTTGGAGCAGATAGCACTTATAGCTACCAAAACTTTTATATTGGAGTTCATGATAAAAAGATATTACAATTTTAATAATTTAAAAAAGAAAAATAAATAAATTTTTAATCCTATAAAATTTGAAAATTTTATTTTTAGTCCATAAAAGTATTCTTAACTTTTTAATCCTTAAAATATCTTTTAATTTAGTTTTATTCTTTATTTTGAAAAAATTTTGTAAAAAATTGATAACTTTGGTTTATAAAAATAGTCTCTATGAAATCATAAAAACTATAAATAAATTTTAGGAACTAAAAATGTGTTCAACAAAAAAAAAAATACCTTTATTTTATTACATTATTACAAAAAAGACGGGACCATCTGTTAAAGGTATGGAAATACTAGCCCATTTGGAAATATGTATGTATATACACATTGTAGCCTTGTGTAATATTTATATACATATTGTTGGACTAAAATGACAACATTATTGTGTTGGTGTAGTGTCAAATGTTTTGGAATTCAAGATTTTGTTTGGATCGAATAAGGTGGAAATGAATGAATAAAGTGGTATTTAAATATAATTTTATTGGTTGAGTTTTTTAAAAATTAAAATGGAAATGAGTGAGATATGATCTGATCTATTTCATCTAATTGCCTTGTCTTCTCTCATTTTTCTTCCCTCCAAATTGGGGTGTACAGAATGAAGTCCATCATCTTAAATTATTAATTACTAAATTATCCCAATTAACGTTTTGCTTACTCTTCAACATCTGAAACTATTTTGTTCCTTTTATACTATATCTTCTTAATCATAGTTCAACCATCTCAATTAGATTTCAATTTTGTAACAAAATTAGAAAGTCTCCTACCCATCCACCAATTTTTTGTCTTCTATTCACTTTTTCATGTTCTTCTATTCATCCGATCTCTTTTAAATTAGCTTGCACCTCGAGTTTTACTATGCATCGTTGCATCTACATTCTACTAATGCATATTTGTCCAAGTTTCATGTTTTTTTTACTATCCGCTGGAATCACTTCACAAGTGAACCCACCAAATTTTATTAATTTTTATTATTAAAGAAAATAAATAAATAAATAGAGTAATTTATTGGGCTTGACCTATGTGAACAAAAAGTTGAAGCGATTTAAATCTCTAAGTCAAAAGAAAAATAGTAAGAGATAGAGAAATAGCCGCACGACAAAAAAAGAAGGAAACATGAAAAGAAAGTTGCGGCAGTAACAAGAGAAGAATAAGGAAATTGGTTTCTGATGGTAATAGATGTGTAGCAAACTTACTCCCTTTTGTATACAATTTTAGTATGTTACTTCTACCACTAAGTTTGTTCTTTTAATATACATTATTAGTAGTTTTACTTTATTTGATAGTTAGTTTGAAATACTCACTTTTGTGAAAAGTTATTTGCTATTTATTTGGTTTCTACTTTTTGGTGATGATTATTGTTGATTGATATTCCGTGTTAATAGGAAGAGTGTGGAGTATCATTTAATTATTATAGTAGAAGATTTAACTAATTAGGTACATTGGTTTATATTCTATCATTTTGAGAGAAGTTTTTCATGTTAAAATTGTGTTTGTCTCATATTTAATTCTATGTCAATGGTTGTTGCTATGTGAAATTGCATTTTTCTGTCCGACCATTTATTTACACCTATAGAAGAAAAAAAATTCTACATTATTAAAATAGTTATCTCTAATTTACTTATTCTTGTTTTAATTATTGAATATGCTTCTCTTTTTTCAATCGTTGAACAATAATACATTGTCATTTTAAAAAATATAAATATATTATTTAAATAAAGTATAATATTTATGTTAAATAGGAAACTATATATAAATTTTTAAATTATTTTAACAACAAAAGTATTTTAATTCTACATAAAATAGTTTTAACTAACAAGGACAAGAGTAAATAAAAAATGATATAATTTATTTCATTCCGTGCAATTTTCAAACAATAACATGAAAAATTTGTTACATTCCATTATTAAATACACAAACCATGGTGCATTGAATAAAAGATTTGAGAAAACATATGAGGAGATTTTTAGATTTTTTGTTTTAGTATTGAGAGATGTAGGTCATTCTTTTATGA
>JBBPBT010001444.1:2397080-2419542 GCA_037974875.1 Cicer bijugum
TATAATATTGAATTCCTTTAAATCATTTCATTGTTTTCTTAATGTATGCGTAAATTATGGAATAATATTATCAATCTTAGTTACAATTGAATCATTTGAGAGAAGTTTTTTTTTTTTTTAAATTGTTAAAATCTTATTTGCAATGTACGTTCTCACAATAATAATGATTTTGCACTAAAAATACAATAATAATGATTTTGCACTAAAAATGCAAGGAGGATAATATTTAAAGATTAATATGTGTAATGATATTGTTAGTGTTGGTTGATATTACTTCTAGTGAATAGAAACATGAATAACTAATTTTATTATAATTTTATTTTGGTTTGAGTTTGATATGAACTTTTTTAATATTTATGTATATTGACACTAAATTCATGACTCGCACTGACATCCAAAATCTCACGCTTCGTCGTGTGTGCCGTACTCCCCATTGTTTTATCTTTCCTTGTTTCGTTTTTTCTCACGTTTTTGTCTATAGTCTTTTCGTGTTCTTGAAGAATATCAATCTACTCTTCTTAACCAACATTGCTTTACCTCTTTTCTCTCTGTGTAGATAAAGCTTATTTTATTTAATGTTTACTACCCTTTATAATTGATAACACGGAGATATATTAATATTAGCAACAAGCTTCAATTTTTTAATTTTAATCGCAATGTGAGGAATTATTTACAATTACAACTGATCTTTGATTTGAGATTCTAAATTCATGGAAGAGTTAAAGTAGCTGGAACAACCATAACATAATGTAACTACTTGAGAAAATTATATACTAGTGTTGGTTGAAGCAAACAAGATTGCAAAGATTAGAAGATGAAATACTTAACACCGTGCAAACAATAGTAGAAATTTATTGCAAATACACTTAATCAAATCATATTCAATTAAATTCGTATTAAATTATATTAATCTGTCAATACATAAAAATTACTCCTACTCTAACTCTAGGTGTGCAATTCAGAGAGTAATGCATAGAGTTGTATATGCCCATTACCCCTTAACAAATAAACACTCAATTGCTTTACTTTATTATATTAAAGATTTTTTAAACACACTTAGACACTATCCATGTTAAATTGAACAATCAAGAAAAAACATGAGTGATTTAAAATAGACATGGAGAAAAATAATAGTAAGTTGAAAGAATTACTATATTTTATGTGTCGACATAACAATGCTTCTTACAAGAAATATAGCTATAAGAGTGAAAGATTCCCAATGTCTATCGAATATTGTCACTAAAGTTGCAACAAGCCAAAATCATGAAACAATGAAGTTTAAAGCTTATGCAAAGTACTAGGTTGGGCAAGAGGTAATTAGTACTAGATATAAGGTATAACGCAAAGTATCCATTAACTTAATAGAAAACAACAACCATATAAGCATCATAATTGAAGAACTACGTAAAAGTGAATAATGCAAAGATATGAATATTACAAAGATTGAATATTGAAATTTAATTATAAAAGTGAGAACTCTGTAAACATTATATTGTGTGCAAAAAAAGAGTCATAATAGTTACAGGTAATAACTTTGACCAAATTCCTAACTCCGAGCTGATGATGGAACTAGACTTTTTTGCTCTATGATTATTGTTCTTGTCTTTGCTCAAGGTCACATTGACATTAACAAACATAGAACCTAATACAAGTTTTCAATTTTAAGACAAAGTGAAAGACTAAATACTTCTTGTAGGCAATAAAAGTTCAAGGGGTGAACTTACAATTATAATTCGTTCGTCCTATTTGTTGATCAACCAAATCGTAGATGACGATTTTGTCTTTTAGGAGAAGATCTGCAAAAAATAAGACAATACTTGGATATAAACAATTGTTATCAACAAAATTATAAAGGTCACATCATAGTATTAGTTACTTCTTTTTGGAAATTGGATTATTGTGACAAATGGAAAACAAACAATAAATTTAAATAACTATTTGAAATCATTTTGAAAGATGATTATGAGAATTCAACCATTTTTTCAACACTCAATCAATGCGTTTTTCATTTTCAATTGCAATAGGTTTAGGGAAATTGTGATGAAACAAATTAGAATCTCTAATGAAATGATGTCAAGCTAATTATTTGTGTCCCATGCAATTTTACCATTTATAAAAGTTCCCATTTAATCGGATCAAAAAATAAAGATTCCATTTAATAATCAAATGAGAGCATTATAATTTTGTTTCCAATTCATTGCAGAGTTTATGGAGTCTGTTTAAATTTGTCCATCATCTAACCTCGTAATATTTGGTGTCCACTTTCCACTTTTTGGTAACCTATGTACCACAGCTCAGCATTTTGTTAAAGCAATTTCACAAATTAGTGACATACAATTCTAAAGAATAACTTGTATGCAAAAGTATAACAAACAACATAATAAAAATACTTTATGCTTACCATGAAATCCCTTTGCACAAGGTATTTTGCAAGTGTTACATCCATGGATGCTCCACCCGCAAAGTTAAAACTGACTATAAGAAATTTATCTATACTAGTTGAGACACTGAATAAAGATGTTAATAACAAATATTATATTTGTAATTACCTGGTTGAGATTAGATAACACGAGTTTCCTACTAAAACAAATGGATGGCTAAATTGCGACACCATAAGAGTTATCTACAAACCCATTTAGAAGCTGAATATCAGTATATGTTACGGCAAATAATAAGAATTATACAAAAAAAGAATGTAAACTTCAATATGGTGTTCAATTGTTTCTTGAAGTATCTTAAGACATACAAGTCTCCATTAAGTTATTTCCTAATTTTAAACAATAATCAATTATTGACTAGATCTAAGAATGGTTCAAAATTGATCTATATATCCAACATGATAAAATTTAATACAAGTCAAATAAGACAAAAATATGAGAAACTTAATAGAATTCAATGGAAAAATGTCAATCGGTGATTTGCCAATAGTTGTTCCCCTATCTCCATATTTGGTTAGTGCAAATGCAACTGGATCAATTGAGATGAGTTGTCCATTGACAACAATGCTCTCAAGATTCATGTAATAATGATTCCTAAGATTTAATCTAAAGAAAAAGATTGGTCAATTTACCGCAAAATATTTCATATAGAAGTGTGGAACATTTGACAAGAACAAAAACAACATAAGAAGCATTTTAAGAACCTGAGTTTTAGCAACATCAACTTTTACATTCAATTAAGAAATCATTTAATTAAATAAATAAATTTTAATTTTTTTTCCAAGACCAGATTTATTTAAACATACTTTTTTAAAACATATCCGCTAGTGATGTGTCATGTCAAGAAACTTTCAAGCAATCAAATTTTGTTTACTATCTTTCAACCTAGCATATTGTCATACTACCAAAAGCAAAATTGATAAATTTGAAAATTATTGACTTTCAGTAATGAAATGGTAAAAATTTAATTGTATAAACTCCTTTAAAAAAATTCTTCTATGCTTCTTTATATCCATATTATTCCATATAAGGGAAAAATGACCCACAAACTACAAAAAAGAAAATGAGAAAAAAGTGTCGAAGCAAACATACTTGGATGGAGTAAGAGGACTATAAAAAATACTTGGCTCCACAATCGCACCAAGAGCTAGAATGCATCTCCCATTGACATCTCCTTTCAAACAATGAGAAAAAGCGTTCGGTATTATTTCACGTTTTGATAATTGATACACAATAGGCAGATGACCAACGCCAAACCCAAATATTCCATTGAACGTTGTTGGTGTCTCAATCAAACCTCCACCAATATGGGTACTACACCTATTGCCAAAACAACACTTCAATAAAGCTTTATTTCAAACCAAAATTTATATTTATTTGTCTCTTTTAAGAAGTCAAAATTGAGTTATGTATTAGAGCAAGATACAAAACACAAGTTGTACCTTGAATCTTCAAAATATAACAACATAATGTTTGCAAAAACAAACCTTCCCCCCACAATATCGATACCACCGCCCAAGTTACTGTTAGTATATAACTTTATATAAAATATACATGATAAAACTATACATGAAATGCATTATGCCCCTAATCCACAAGAACAGTTCCATGTGCCACTAATCATACCTTTAGTTCCATGACAAAAAAAAAATGATTTTGGAGTAGTAAATAAGGCAGCAATTTCTTTCTTTCTTTTTCTCCGCCAACAATCTTACTAATTCATACACTTAAAGTGTTTCACATACAATCACCCAATGCCTACAAATAATTATGTAAAATATACTACATATTACCATTTCAACTTGTCTTTACATATCATACCTAAGTTACATACATCTTTCTTTCACCAAAACTCTACGTTATGCAAACATTATCTATAATTGAGTCCTATAGTCTTTTAGTATAGGCTCCCTTGACCCTCCTATCCAAGTCTAATTTCTATATGCTACACCGTACACACAAATTTATAATTGTCCAAAATAAATAAGCATAACGTTTTTTCACCCAAAAAAGGTAGTGGTTGAAGAGTTACCACTGGAAGGAGAAGACTGTCTGGGGATCATGTTAAATGTTAAAATTCATTTTGTCAGTGACATAAACACCTGCGCTAGTGCTATTATCATGATACCCATAGATGTATGTGCACTGTTTAGCAATAGAAAAATATTGAACTTTCGCACTGTGAACCCCAAAAGGGCATAGATGGTCCGAGCAATGAATCAACGCAACCGTGAATGAATTCACCGTGTCAAAGAAATTGAAATTAAAATGCAGAGTACACAACACAACAAGCAACAAATATTAAGATTCAAATTAAAATATTGGTTCCCAAAGCAACAAAATAACCACCTCACCATAAGTAAGTAGTACTAATAATTAAGTATGCATAGTAAAAAAGAAATGATGACAATTGAAAATCCTTACCCCAAGTCAATTAGATCGAGGGAAATTATCACATTGATTGTAGCTAACTCAGAGAAGGTCGCTTCCTGTATCAATCAACGAAGTATATTCCCTTGGTGGAGATCCCAACTTGACTATTGTATACATCCTGAACAAAAAAGAAGCCATCAATTATTAATGAAATCTCACTCCCGCTTATTCCATACAAATAAAATGAATTTAAATTCAGTTTTTTTTTGGATAAATTAAATATGTTATATTATTATCAATACCTTAAAAAGATAAATAAAATTCATTTCCCATTCTAATTATGCAGTCCCAAGTATTGGTATCTAACTTCACATAACATTATATAAAATGATTATACTACATTCATTTCCCTTTAGTTTTGTATAGATGATAAAATTAGTTGTATATTTGCTGAAAGAACAAACAGTTTAGCTTGTAATTCAAGTTTTAGTTTTTGTGTCAGTTTAAACTGCACTCATGCTTAGTTAAGATAATCTTGAGTTGAGTTTACATCTAATGACAAATATTTTGTACCATTTAATAAATGTATAATACAACCTAAAAGAAAAAGAAGAGAATGTGAGAATAACTTGGGAATAGAAGAAACTAAAGTAATAAATGAAAGAGTTTATGAGAGAGATAATTGGTTGTACTCAACCATGGAGTTGCCTTGGACGGGGAAATTGACGGCGCCTAGAGAACTATGCAATATTTTTGAGTTGTGAGCTCTGTCATGAGCTCTCAACGTCTCCATCTCAACACGATGGTTGAGTGGCATAACCAGGTTTAAAGGGAAGTAACCGACACACATAATCGGTACAACAAGGATGGCCAAGCAGCATGAGCAAAACAATTGCTAAATGTACAAATGCATTTTCGTTTAAGGTTAGAGAGTAGAAAAATAGTAGTGGTGGAATTGGAGGAGTGAAATTTGAAATATAATAGAGTAGAGCAAGAGAGAAGGATAATGTAAATGGTTATTAAGATTAATATTGGACCTATTTATACTACTCAGTGTGAATGAGTTAAGCTAAAATAAAGGAATGAATATATGAATAATGTAAATGTAAATAATGAAGTGCTCACACTGATATCCGTAAGTTTGATGCTCAAACTTCAAATTAACTACAAAACAAATTGATGATAGCTTTTAGATATGAAATCAAATTAAGAAAAAAAAATGAAAATGATGACAATAATAATAAACACTATGTGTAAAGAGATAAAGAAAGATTCACAGTAACAATAATAAACACTATGTGTAATGACTCACATCTTTACATATCAGAAAAATTGTTGTGCATTAAAAATAGAAAACACATTTTAAAAGGGGGTTTAAGAGAGATAGACATAAATGTAGCATGCATCTTAGTTAAAGTAAATTCTCTTGTGCGAGTGCGAGATGTAATGTGGCTCACTTCAATGTTCCGTGAGTATTCGGATGATGTAAGAGAAAGTTTCATTTCTTGACTATGAGTATTCGCACGGTGTGTTGTACTACACAACGACGCTATGACAATACCGTACTCACCCATGCAAGGACGATGTCTATTTCTCCACCGGAGTCGCCACCGAGTCCTTCTGATTCACTACCTATGTTGGTTTATTTTGTAGTTTAGAAGAAGAAATCATAACATTTTGGGTCACCCATGTTTTTATTTTGTATTTTTGTCATTACACAAGTTAAGCCACTTTCACAAAAAAACTATAAAAAAATAGAAATTGACATGTATGGCATCATAACTTGACAATTTTGAGTCGTAAAATAAAAAATAATTTGTATGCAAAAATATAACAAACAACATAATAAATATGCTTTAGGCTTACCATGAAATCACTGTTCACAAGGTATTGTGCTGGTTTTACATCCATGGATGCTCCACCCACAAAGTTAAAACTGACTAAAGGAAACTTATCTACCCTAAATATTTAAAAAACACAAAAAATTTAATGAAATATTTAGAAATCCTAATTGAATAAGCTTTATTTTCATGTGAAGTAAATAAAGATCTTAATAACAAATATTCTATATGTAATTACTTGGTTGAGACCAGATAACACATGTTTCCTTCTAAAACAAAGGGATGGCTAAATTGTGACACCATAGCAGTTATCTACAAACCCATTTAGAAACTGAACATCAGTATATGTTAATGCCGATATTCTTAAAATACAATTGAAACAAGAAAACCCAATATTAAGAAAATAAATAATAAGAATTATATAAAAATAATGTAAACTCTAATATGGTATTCAATTGTTTGTTGAAGTATCTTAAGACATACAAGTCTCCGTTATATCTTTTCCTGATTTTAAACAGAAAACAATTATCAACTAGATCAACGAATGGTTTAAAATTAATCTATATATCCAATATGATAAAACTTAATACAAGTCAAATAAGAGAAGAATGTGAGAAACTTATTACAATTCAAAAGAAATATGTAAATAGGTGATTTAACGAAATAGACTAAACATGAGACAAGCAAACCAAAAGGAAAGAAAATATATCACTATTTTTTCGCATATAGAATTCCTCATCATGGAAAAGTCAAAGGAGAAAAATATACCCAACAAAGTTCAACATTTCAATATTTTGAGCAAGGTACAAGAAATCTTCCTGCATTGACCCGAGGATTATAGACTTCCGAAAAAAGATAAACGATTGTTGTACCACTGTAAATAGTAGTTCCCCTGTCTCCATATTTGGTTGGTGCAAATGCAACTGAATCAATTGAAAGGAGTTTTCCATTGATAGCAATGCTATCAAGATTCATGCAATAATGACTCCTAAGATTTAATTGAAAATACAAAGACTGGTGAATCATACTTCAAAATATTTCATATAGAAATGTGAACCATCTGTCAAGAACAAAAACAACATAAGAAACATTTTAAGAACTTGACTGTTAGCAATATCAATTTTAACATTCAATTGAAAAATCATTTAATTAAATTAATAACTTTTTTCCAAGACTAGATTGATTTAAATATGTTTTAAACATACTTGCTAGTGGGGTGTTATGCCAAGTAATTTACAAGCAATCAAAACTTGTTTCCTATCTTTCAACCTAGCATATTGTAACACTACCAAAATCAAAACTGATAAATTTTATAATTATTGATTGTCAATTGAAAATAATGTAATTGTACAAATATATTCTATAAACTCCTTTATAAAATGCCTTGTATGCTTCTTTGTATCAATATTATGCAATATATGGAAAAAATGATCAGCAAACTAAAAAAAGAAAATGAGAAAAATAGTGTAGAAGAGAACATACTTTTATGGAGCAAGTGGACTATAGACAATACTTGGCTCCACAACCGCACCAAAAGCTAGAATGCCTCCTTCATTGTCATCTTCTTTTAAGCAATGACAAAAAAGCATTCAATATTATTTCATATGTTGATAATGGTGACACAACAGACAAATGACTAGGGTCAAATACAAAGATTTCTTCAAACGTTGTTGGTGTCTCAATCAAACCTCCATCAAGATGGGTACCACATCTATTGCCAAAACAACACTTCAATAATGTTTTATTTCAAAACAAAATCCATATTTATTTATCATTTTTCAAAAGTCCAAATTGTGTTATGTATCAGAGCAAGATAAAATACACAAGTTGTATTATAAATCTTCAAAATATAACAACATAATGTTTGCCAAAACAAATAATCCTACCAAAATATCGATACTACCTCAAGGTACGGTTAGTATATACCTTTGTATAAGATATACATGATAAAACTATACATGAAATGCACTGTGCCCCTAATCACAAGAACAGCCCCAAGCACCACTAACCATGACTATAGTTCCATGACAGAAACAAATGATTTTTGAGTAATAAATAATGCAACAATTTCTTTCTTTCTTTTTCTCCACCAACCAATGTTACTAATTCTTACACTTAAAGTGTTTAAAAATACAATCACCCAATGCCTATAAATAATTCTTTCAAAGCACACTACATATTACCATTTCCAATTGTCTTTACATATCATACCTAAGTTACATAAATCTTTCTTTCCCCAAAACTCTACCAGTTTATATATTCATAATTTGTAAATAATTCTATTCCAAAATTCATAGTAAGTATTAGTATTAAGAATAACATTATAATGAATGCAAAAACTAAGAGAGAAGATAAGAAAATACTACCATTTACCAATTCTCCAATGTATTAAAAAATTAACCTATTGACAAAGCTTGCATGACCAATTTAACTCCCCCCAACACTTGCCATTCTGAACATTATCTACAATTGAGTCCTATAGTCTTTTAGTATAGGCTCCCTTGACATGTCTACCCAAGTCTAATTTCTATATGTTCCAACATACACACAAACTGATAGTTGTCCAAAATAAATAAGCATAACGGTTTCTCACCCAAAAAAAGATAATGGCTAAAGAGTTAACACTGGAAGGAGAAGGCTGCCCAAGGATCATGTCAAAATGCATTTTATCAGTGACATAAACACCTGAGGTAGTACTATTATCTTGATACCCATACATATATCTGCACTTTTTAACAGGAGGAGAACATTGAACATCCGCGCTTGGAACCTTGAAAGGGGATACACGGTTCGTACATTGAATCAACACGACCGTTGATGAATTCATTGATCAAAGACATTGAACTTAAATTGTAGAGTACACAGTATAACACAACACAACACAACAAGCAAAAAATATTACGCTTGAAATAAAAATATTTGTTCGCAGGGCAACAAAACAAGCACCACAACATAAGTAATACTAATAATTAAGTATGCATAGTAAAAAAAGAAATGATGAAAATTGAAAATCCTTATTCCAGGTCCATTAGATTGAGGAAAATTATAACATTGATTGCAACTAACTCAGAGAAGGTCGCTTCTTGTATCAATCAACACAATATATTCCCATGGTGGAGATCCAGGCTTGACTATTGTTGAATATATCATGAACAAAAAAAAAAGCCATCAATTATTAATGGAAAACAAACAATAAATTTAAATGTCTATTATAAATCATTTTGAAGGATGATTATGAGAAATCAACCATTTTTTTAACACTAAATCAGTGCGCTTTTCATTTTCAATTGCAATGGGTTTAGTGAAATTGTAATGTAGTAACAAATTAGAAGCTCTAATAAAATGATGTCACGCTAATTATCTGCGCCAAATACATAATATTCTTAGAATATTTTTCCATTTATAGAAGTTCTCATTTAATCATACCAAAAGAAATAGATTCCTTTCAATAATCAAATGAGAAAATTATATTTTTTTTTCTCCAATTAATAGTAGAGTTTTTAGAGTATGTTTAAATTGGTCCATCATCTAACCTCCTAATATTTGGTGTCTACTTTCCACTATCTGGAAACCTATGCACCGGAGCCCAACATTCTGTTAAAGCAAAATGACACATTAGTGACATACAATTCCAAAGAATAACTTGTATGCAAAAATATAAGAAACAACATAATAAACATACTATATGCTTACCATGAAATCACTCAACACAAGGTATTGTGCTGGTTTTATATCCATGGATGCTCCACCTGCAAGTTAAAATTGACTAAAGGAAACTTATCTACAATAAATATTTAAGAAACACAAAAAAGTTAATGAAATACTTAGAAATGCTAATTGAATAAGCTCTCTTTTCATATGAAGTAAATAAAGATCTTAATAACAAATATTCTATATGTAATTACTTGGTTGAGACCAGATAACACGAGTTTCTTTCTAAAATAAAGAGATGCCTAAATTGTGACAACATAGCAGTTATCTACAAACACATTTAGAAACTGAACATCATTTATACGTTAAGGCTGATATTCTTAAAATACAACATAAAGAAGAAAATCCAATATTAAGAAAATAAATAATAAGAATTATATAAAAAATAATGTAAACTTCATTATGGTGTTCAATTGTTTGTAGAAGTATCTTAAGACATACTAGTCTCCATTAAATCATTTATTGATTTTAAACAAAAAACAATTATCGACTAAATCAAAGTAAGGTTTAAAATTAATGTATATATCCAACATGATAAAGATATGCCAATGTTGTACCACTGTTAATAGTAGTTCCCCTGTCTCCAAATTTGGTTGGTGGAAATGCAACTGGATCAATTGAGAGGAGTTGTCCGTTGACAACAATGCTCTCAAAATTCATGGAATAACGACTCCTAAGATTTAATTGAAAAGATAAAGACTGGTCAGTTATACCGTAAAATATTTCTTATAGAAGTGTGAAGTATCTCACAATAACAAAAACAACATAAGAAGCATTTTAAGAACTTGAGTATTAGCAATATCGACTTTTACATTCAATTGAAAATCATTTAATCAAATTAATATTTTTTTCCAAGACCAGATTGATTTAAACATACTTGTTTGAAACATACTCGCTAGTGGGGTGTCATGTCATGTAATTTTCAAGCAATCAAATTTGGTTTTCTATCTTTCAACCTAGCATATTGTAACATTTCCACAATCGCATCAAGAGCTATATTGTCTCCTCCATTGTCGTCTCCTTTCAAGCAATGAGACAAAGCATTCGGTATTATTTCACATGCTGACAATTGAGACACAATAGTCAAAGAATCAGGTCCAAACTCAAAGATACCATCAAACGATGATGGTGTCTCAATCAAAACTCAACCAAGATGGGTACCACACCTATTGCCAAAACAACACTTTAATAAAGTTTTATTTCAAAACAAAATCTATATTTATGTATCATTTTCAATGTATCATATCAAGATAAAAAACACAATATAAGAGTTAAATGTTGTTTTAGTCATGAATGTAATATATTTTGTTTTAGTCCTGAAATTATGCATAATTAAATTAATTATTTGTGGTTTTATGGAATTGATTATTTAGAATTAAATGTTGAAATTACCTATGATTTTAATTAACTGGGAATTTGTCACAACATCTTTAATTATACAAAATTATATGTTAAGTGTTTAAAATCACATTTATTACGTTGATGGTGATGACATCAGCAAGAGTCTAATGGCGAATAGCACAACTGTAGATAATGACCATGATGATGATGGCCGATCAGGAATTGACGTGGCGAGAAATGGAGCAATAAAAGCGCAAGCGTTGTCCGTTGAAACACAAGAATATAGACGTATGTTTTTCTAAATTTTATAATCCAATTACATTGTTCAAATACAGTTTTTAATGTTGTAAGATCAAGAAGTTGTCTAAATTTTCCCTTTATTTTCAGAGTGTAAAAAGAAGCCTAGAATTCAAGTTGTTTAAGATATATTGGCGTTGAGTTTGTCGACCTTTTGACTTAGGAAACCTCAGTCTTGAAATGTCATGTTCACATTCCTTTAATCTTTTTCATTAATTTACTTGCATAACATTATCAAAATGCTAAACTTGTGTTTTCAATTGTGACATTTTATATTCTGAAAAGTCTCGTAGATAAAATTTCTTTACCACCAGTCAAATGTCATCAAATTAATATTATATCTTCATTTCTCTCGTATCCAATAGCTCAACTTATTTTAAAAAATCTAATTTGTTTAAAAAAAAAACTCAAATATAGACTTTATATGATTTGTTTAGGAAAATCTAAAATCTAGAAATTTCTATTGATTATAGAAGTTACATATTAAAAAAGTTTATATTTGTTTTCAATTAAAAGTTTTTAAGTGAATTTTTCCTTAAAACTTTTAGATCTTACAATGTCCCATATAAATGGGTTGCACATTCTTCATTTATATTTTTTTACTATAAGTTATATGCGATACATGTCAAATTTATTTTTTTTATATTTTTTTTTGTTAAAGTGACTCAATTTGTATAATGACAAAAATAAAAAATACAGGTAATCTGAAGTCTTATGATTTCTCCTTCTCAAGCCGTAAATTACAAAATAAACTAGTATAGGCGGCGAACTTGAAAGACTCGGCAGCGACTCTGACGGAGAAATAGAAATCGTCCTTGCATGGGTGAGTACGGTATTGTCGTAGTGTGGTTGTGTAGTCCAACACACGGTGCAAATACTCACAGTCGAGTAATGGAACTTCCACGCGATAGGTCACAGAACACTGAGGTGAGTCACATTGCATCTCCCACTCGCACAAGAGAGTCTACTTTCATTGAGGTGTATGCTACATTTGTGTTTATCTCTCTTAAACCCCTTTGGAAATGTGTTTTCTGTTTTTAATACACAACAAATTTTCTGATATGGAAAAATGTGAGCCATGACATATAGTGTTTATTATTGTTATTCATAATCTTTCTTTATCTCTTTACACATAGTGTATTGTCATCATTTCATCTTTTTTCTTAATTTGATTTTATATCAAAAAGCTATCGTCAATTCATCAATATGTTTTGTAGTTCATTTGAAGTTTGAACACCAAACTTACTGATATCACGAGCTATAATGTGAAACGTGAGTGATCAATTAGCATGAGCACTACTTTATTTACATTTATATTCTTTATATTTGCATTTCTTTATTTTAATTTAATTCATTCACACTGAGTAGTATAAATAGCTCCAACATTAATCTTAATAATCATTCTCTCTTACTCTACTCTATTATATTTTAATTTTCACTCCTCTTATTCGACCACCACTCTTTTTCTATTCTCCATTATCTTGCTGATGTCATCACCATCAATGTTATAAATATGATCTTAAACACTTAACATATAATTTTGTATAATTAAAGATGTTGTGACCAATTCCCAATTAATTAAAATCATATAGGTAATTTCAACATTTAATTCTAAATAATCAAATTGCCTAAAACCACAAATAATTAATGTAATTATGCATAATTCCATGACTAAAACAAAATATAATTATACTTTACATAATTGCATAACATAAATATAAAATACATTAATCTATTATTATTGACAAGCAGTTGTAGTATAGTGGCAACGTCATAGTGTGTAAACAATTGATATCAGCATCAAAATTGGTGTTCTGTAAAAGATTTCATTTTGCATAATACATCACCGACATGCATTAAATACCCCGATAAATGTATAATAATCACTAAAAAAAATATCCACTTAGTCATTTCGTATAATACGACACTGACTACATCATTAAATACCAATACATTATAATAAATAACAATATCATCTTAATATAAACAACTAAAATATTTATAAGAAATTCATGTTTAATTTTTTTAGTTATGTCTTAACAATTTTTATCCTTAAAATATTTTATTAATTTATAATTACAGTAGAGATTAAAATTGTAAAAACAATACAAATAAGTATATAAATAAAATGTTTTGTTTATATTAATTATAATATAAATAATATAATTAGTTGTTCTAGTTTATTACAATAATTAAATTTTCTATTGTAAATTGTTCTAAAGAAATATATCAAATAATATGATTTATATAGTGAGAATGTGAGAAGAATAAAATTCTCACGTATTTAAAATTAAAACAATATGATCTTATTAAATAGTTAAGTGAAATGAGTAGTTATTGTGAGATATGAGAAGATCAAATATCCATTGCATTAAAATGAAAGGTTGTTAGATTTTTTTCACATATATTTCTTTTTAAAAAAAACAAATTTTCAAAATACACTACTTTAAAATTAATATATTATAATGTCTTATTTTTTAAGGCCTTTAGGAGATCAATGCAACTATGTCAAGTAAAAGAAATTGGGACAGAAGTTGGTCGAATATTGGGGATATGATCTTTTACATTTATATATTTTTAATTTTTTTTGTATTAATTGATAACATAAACAAAAAATAGTAAATAAATCATGAAAATATTAATTATTAATTCATAAGAATATAAAATTAATTAAAATTAGAAATAAGTTTTTTAGAGATTTAATAGAGTTATCGGTAATATTCAAATACTATTTTGGATTAGAATTAGATAATCCCTCATTTTTTTTCTTAACATCTATTTTATTTATTAATTATAAGTATAATCTTCCCTCCTAAATTAAGGTTAAAATTGTAAAATTATTTTTCTCGACAATTATGTTAAAGTAATATTAAAAAGTAAAGAGTAAATATATAAGAGTGGTAGTGAATATGCAAATTAAAATAAAATATATCTTATTCTCAGGGAAAAAAAAAGAAAGTCAATTTTATCACTTTTTATTTGAATAAATATCGACCGTTGATTAAATTTTGTGGTGACTTTTTCTCGTACCACTGCCATAATCTAATGTGTTTTCAGCTGTTTCTTTTTCTCCAGAAGCTTCAATTCCTAGAAACCATTTTGAAACTATGCTTTTCCATTGAGTATCATATCTGGTCCTATTTTTTTATCTTGTTTTTTTTTTCCTTTTACATTAATGAGAGTATGGCTTGAGAATTGAAATAAGTCTCACAATTTTACATTTAGTTATTAAAAAAATTAATTAACAAACACTGCCATATTTTTTTAAAGCTTCCAAGACATTATCTCTCATATTTATAGTTTAGGTTTAATTGTATTTTTGGTCCCCTATTATAGGTAAAAATTGAAATTAGTCCTTCCATTTTGTTTCTTCTAAGTTTTAGTCCCAAACAGAATTTGAAGCCAAATTATGATGAGTTGTCATTTTTTTATTGACGTGTCAATAAAAAAAATATGACGTGGCAGACGCTTACGTGGAATAAACTCATTATTATATTATTTCTAATTAAAAAGTATAATTTATATTTTTAAAAATCATTTTTATAATTGTGACAATATTTTTAAAATTACAATTAAATTGTTAAAATTAAATTAAAAGAAAAAATACATAAAATTATTCACTTATGAACAAATCAAAATCAAAACCCTAAAATAAACTGATATTAATTTAAAATTTTTTTTTAATTAGCCATTTTATTTTGTTTTTTTTTATATAATAATTTTAGCAGAACAAAAATAAAACTTGTCAAAGCAAAACTAGAGGATCTTGAAGCTAACAAAATATCTTGAAAGAAATCATCCTCCACTTGGCAGAAAGATGAAGAAGGAGAAGGTGAAGATGGAAAACATACTTTGTCAAAATCAATGAGTGAGTCAGCAAGAACAATGCTGTCGTTTAAATCATCATCACACAAAAAACGACGTCGTATTCTCCCCAAACATTTTACTCTCTTCTTCAAACATCAAAGAAAACTCTGGAGTTTGGAAATTAAACACATCATCCCAAGTAGCATATCCATTTGATAAAACTACGCCGTTTCATTGAACAAATTAGTTTCACCTTCACACTCTCTGAAAACTTCTGAAACTTCACTAGTTTCTTCTGATTCTTGTGACTCGCCGGAGTTACAGTTACTACTCCGGAAATTAAGAACCGAAGTTGGAGATGATACCGGAATACATTCACCGGAGTCGTAACAATATCTAGAAGCTTCAAGTTCAGCTTCGGTTTAAGTTTCCCCATTGACGACGACCTTCATGATTGGTTTCACGGTGGAGGTTTCCTTCTGCGGCGGAGTTATGAAATTTGTTAAAGCATATGGTCCAGGAAGCTTAATCGCGGCATTTGTTATACCATTTGTTGTTGTTGATCAAGAAGAAGAAAGAGTCGCAAAGAGAAATAGAAAGAGAGAAAAATAAAATGATTTTAGGATTTTAATTGTTAAAAATGATTTTAGGGTTTTGATTTTGATTTGTCCATGAGTGAATAATTTTAGGTGTTTTTTCTTTTAATTTAATTTTAACAATTTAATTGTATTTTTAAAAATATTGTCACAATTATAAAAATGATTTTTAAATATATAAATTATATTTTTTAATAAAAAATAATATAATAATGAGTTTATTCCACAGCGTCCGTCATCTTTTTTATTGCCACGTCATTAAAAAAATAACAACTCGACATGACCTCAAATTCTGTTTGGAGACTAAAACTGAAAAAAAAAAAAAACAAAATAGAGGACTACTTTCAATTTTCACCTATAATAGAAAATAAAAAGTGCAATTAAACCTATAATTTATTAATTAATCATCTTACAAATTTTACATGGTTGGAGTCTTAACATCAGAAGCAAAACACTTTACTTATCTAAAGAATTATAACAAAGACTACCGTGATAAATTTTTGATTAGTAATGATTGTATTTATCTTCTTCCTCTTGCAATGATCCTTTGAAAATCAATTAGTATATTTTTCATGCATGTATAAGTCTATATAACAAACTTAATCATAAAAACATATTAAATAAAATACATATAGATAATTATTTTTATTTAATTTTATGACTCATAATATCAAATTTAGATTATTTTAATATATATAATATTATTTATTTTTCAATCAAAATCTCCGATAAAAAAGACCAAATTTTCTTTTTTTATTATTACATTTTTTTACTTTATCGATATAATATTTGATATATCTATACTAATTCTATCATTTGAATTGAATTACACCATGTTTTATGCTTTCCTTAAAACAATAATTTTTTAGGGAAAATTTCCTCTACTAGGAATTTCAAGAACTATGGCTTTTTCCTTGTTATGTTAGGGTTTGCATGTCCACCATAGATAATCATGTCATTTAAATCAAAATCTCCAATCATTCAAACACTACCATCTCTAATTAGTAACCAAGATCAAAATTTACATCCATATTTAACCTTCTATATTAGATTTCAGTACCTTCTTACTAGTTATTCTCTCTCTCCCACTAAACTAATGCCTTAGTTTTTTTCTTTTCGTTAATAATAACACACGTCATGTTCATTTTACTGAAAAACCAACATAGATTAGTGACAACAACAACACATTTCACTAACAAAATCGCGAATCAACAAATAAACAACATCATTCAAATAATAAATGTGATATTATTTAGAAATCAATTAGATGTATTTTTGTTTAGTTCTTGAATGGTGATTTTGTTAATCAAATGTGTTGTTATTAATAACCTATGTTACTTTATACGTAAAATAATTTGTGCTGTTGTTACTGAAGAAACAAAATAGTAAGACATAAGTTGCAGTTCTGAGAGAGATAAAGAATTATTGAAATTCGATAAATAAGGTTAAAAATGAATGTGGATTTTGAATTTGGGTTATTAATTAGAGTTGTTGGTTTGTTTGAACGATTGACTTTGAGAATTACAATATATTTTTAGATATGAAAAATTGCAAATTAAGAATGATTGAAGGTGTGTTTGATTATGCGATTATGGTTTGTTTGAATGATTGACTTTGAGAATTGTAATACATTTGTAGATATAAAAATTACAAATTATGGAGGATTAAAGGTGTGTGCTTGATTATGCGACAACAAAAATTGATTTTAATTAAAAACGAGTTGAATGTAAAGTGATTTATATTTGAATTTGTTTAAACAAAAGTGAGTTTAACAACAAATTTTAGTGTAAAATTCATGTGTGAATTCAAAAACTTCAAATCATTGTTTCATATTAAAATCAATTCTGGAGGATGGATCAATTTTGCACGATAACATTCATACATGTCAAAATCAATTTTACAACTTCAAAATTGAGCTCCTCCAAAATTGAAACAAAAAATAAACTAAGAAGAAAAAATAAACTAAGTTGGAGAACAAGAGAGAAAAAAGTAGTAAATACATTTTTTACATGTTTTTACTCTCTCTCTCTCCCTCCCTATCTCCCTCTCTCTCTCTCTATATATATAATGAATGGAATTGTTGTTTAGTTGTTAAATTGTGATTTTCTCAATCAAATGTGTTACTGTTGTAAATAATCTATGTTGATTTGAGTAACATTATTTGTGTTGTTCTTACTTCACAAATGACGAAGTAAGATATAAGTTGCATTAGTGACAAAAAGAGAACGAGAGAGAGATTATGAGAAAGATAGACAAAGAAAGAAGTAATTGAACTAAAAAATGTATGGAATTTGAATTATTAAATAGAAATGTTGGTGTTTTGAATGTTTGAGATTTTCAAGACATTTTGGATATGAAAAATTACCAATTATGAATGATTAAACGTTTGTTTGGTTCTATGATAACTAAAATTATTTTTATAAAATTAATATTAATTAAAAATAAATTGAATGTAAAGTAATTAAGTATTCTAAATTCAAATCCAAATTCAAATCAAATAAGTTTTTTAGTTTAGTTCAGACCCATAATTAAATTTGACACCAAGAAAGTAACAATTCCTGATTAGCCATTATGTTTTCCTTTTTCTTACTTATTTCTATTTTCTTTTCTTTTGATTTTTTTATAAATGTGTATTTCCACAACCTCAGATTTATTTTTTTTAATTCATAATTAGATCAAATTTAACTAGTGCTCTATTCATTAAATAATTTATCTGGTTATTAATTAATGGAAAAAAGTGTTAACATTATTGTCTTTTATATCATTCTCGAGTACTCTTGCAGATCGAAATCAAGCACTGATAACATTATGACTTTTTGCCCAACATGTTTACTTCCACTTATATATCTTCCTAAAAATTTTGGAACAAAAATATGTATTTGTAGAAAATTTAGTTTTCGAGTTTATAGAAAATTAAAAAATGTTATTGATTTTAATTTGGATATTAACGTAGAATTATCTAGGCTTTAATTTTTAGATTGATGATGATGGTAAACAAAATGAAGAATCTTAACCGTTTTAATTAAGGATTTTAATTTTTTATATTATATATTGATTGAAAAAATTATATTTTGTTGATTTGGATTTAACATTACAGCAATATTATGGGTGTTTCATTGTCTTGAAAAAGACACCTCATCATTTTATTTACAAGTTTATACGTAGAAGAAAAAAGTGGACAACAACATGTATGCTTTGAGTTAACATAAACTAATTATATGAAAATGGATTGAACTTTAAGGATCACAAACTTATTTTTTTCTACAAAATTATTGTTTCAATTTTTGAATTGGTGTTTTGCTTCCAAGTTATAGTTAGAATTTAAGTCCATTATATCTCCGCTCAAAAATTAAATATTGTGTCCAATTAATGGAGGTGAAACGGTCAATATTTCATTGAGTATCTTTTAATTTTCCAATCATACTTTTGGTTTGATTTCTCAAATGTACTTCCTGATAACATTTATTGTTTTATTTCCTACTAATAGAACTTACATATACTTATAAAACATAATATTTTCTTAATACAAGAAGCCAAGTTCTAAATGCCTATCTTATGAGCATTATCTGTGAAACAACAACAAGTTATAATAAGCCCATTAGAAGCACATTGTCCCATCACAAAGCCATGACTAGTGCAAAAAGCTTGGCAATCAGGATATAGCTCACATTTGTCAAAACATTTCGTTACCGTAAATCCATAAGGCATGCCTATCAACACGAGAAATATTAGTGTAATACATAAATTTAATGTGTGTAAGAGTAATAATATATGGCCGAATCAAATTCTATTTTCCAAAACTTGTCTACATACCTGTTGAGAATAGAATAACTACAACAAAAGCTGCCATCATAAATTTTTTATTAGTCATCATTGTATTTATCTTCTTCCTCTGTTTCAATGATTTTTTGTAAATTAATAAGTACATTTTTCTTGCTTGCACAAGTATATATAATAAACCTAATCATAAAAATATATTAAATATTTACTTTATTTAATTTAATACTCATTTTAATATAAATAATATTAATTAACTTTAATGCAAAATCTCCAGTCAAAAAAATAGCAAGTTTCGTTTTTAAGAGTACATTATATTATTATACCAATATATATATATTAATTTTGTACTTTAAATTGAATTAAGCTTGTTTTTTTCTTTGCTTAAAACAATAACTTTTGACCACCCATACATTACAATAATACTATTTACCAACACCAACAACGACAACGACAACGGCGACAACAACAAAACAACAACAATAATAATAATAATAATAATAATAATAAAATAAAAAATAATAATAATAATATCAATTATTCGCATGCTCTCAATCAAATACAAGATTAACTGACTCATAGTCATAGAGAATAACTAGATCATCACTAATAATAGTAGTAATACGTTCATCATCAATATCATCATCACAACCTCTTTGTTTTTGCTTACCCTTCTTGCCTTTATTTTCATTTTTGTACAAAAAAAAACCATTCTATATGTCTTGTTCTATGACAATAATGACACTCCACATTTTTATATCTAGACTTGGACTTGCTTATGCTATTTTCTCTACTACCCTTTGCCTTTTTTTTTTTATGACTTCTCTCTTTATTTTCAGTGACAAGAATTTCATATTGAGATGAAGAACTCTATGCCTTCCTTCTCATTTTCTCATTCAAAACACCATCCTTAGTCGCTCCTAAAGAAACAACCCCTTTAGGAGTTGAACACGTTATAGATGAAAATACTTATGTATTTGATGAGGACAAAGACCAAGGAAAGTGATCAAGTTGCAAGCTCAAAAAGAACTCAAAAATCAAAGTCAACTATGATCAAATATGCTTGGAGTTTTATAATGCAAAGGTACATGATGTAATCTAATATTCTTATATTTAAAATGCACATGAAAACCTTTTATTTTAACATATGCATTAAAAGAATTTTCAAATTTTCAAATTTTCAAAATGCATGAACAATGTTTGAAAATCAAGTTTTTGACAAAAATCAATGTTGTATTCGAATACAACATGTTGTAGCCGAATACAGACTCAAGTCAATAGCTAAAATTGAATATATGTATTCGACTATGAGACAATGAATTCTAATACAATTGTTAAGTCAGTAGCTAAAACTGGACTTATGTATTCGACTAGGAGATAATGTATTCGAATACGAGTGTTAAATCAGTAGCTAAAACTACACATTTGTATTCGACTATAACATGGTGTACCTGAATACAAAACCAACTCAGTAGCAAAATTCACTCATCTTTATTTGAATACAAGAATGTGTATTTGAATATAAGCTTCAAAATTCAAATAAAATTAAACGTTACAAAAAGTTGTATTCGACTACACTCTTGTTGTAGTCGAATACAACTGTGAAACAATGCAATTTTTTAGTTCAGATTCAACATATCTCCCAAACCTCTAGGAACAATTGCCACTAATCTGAAGCGAACTCTAAGGAGTATAAATACTTCATAGCTTTAGATTTAACGAATTAATCTTTTTCAATATCTTAACATCAATCTTAGAGCAACTTTGAACAAACTTTGTGAAATGTTTTGATTTATTCAAAATCTCAATTTCATACTTCAAGTACATATTTTACATTGTCATATCATTGAGAAATGTTCTCTACTGTCCTTGAAATTATATTAGATTGTTATCATTGTACTCAATTTTTATACACTTTTGATCTCAATCAAAGTCGTTATTGTAAACCATTCAAGATATTGTGTAAATTGAGGAAAGTAGTGTTATTTCTTCATGTGTTGTAAACTAAGATAGTGATGTTCTATCTTAGGGTGATTGTTAGGAGTTTGTAATTGAGGTCCTAGGGTGGGACTTGTACTTATTTAAAAATAATGGAAAATCTCTTGTAGTATGCAAGAGGACTGGATGTACCCTTGGTTGTAAGGGGAAACATAATAATTTTGTTGTGTTCATTATTTTTCTGCCATTTATTTTTTTCCATACACTATCCTAATAAGAAAAGTCATTGAGTAAGTCCCTGAAAACAAGAAAATTTGTAAACACGTAATTTACCCCCCCCCCC
>JBBPBT010001444.1:2433989-2464324 GCA_037974875.1 Cicer bijugum
ATATTATTATTTATTGAACCTCAACTCATTTAACTATTCCATTAAAAACAATTAATAAAGATGCTTAAATAAATAAAATTTGTTTATTTTTGTTTAAATTAACATAAATAATTACTTCTTAAAAATTATGTACACCTCAAATGATAAATTTATAAATTTAACTGGAGAGTAATTTTAATATTTTTAGCTATTCAAGAATTAATGCATCAACAATAACTTTGAGATAATTTTAATATTATATTTTTTTGGCAAGATCTAAAAAGTATTCCCTCTCTTACAATCAATTATACGCAAAAGTATTTATTTTTAGATTTATAATGGATGATAGTTAGTGCTTTTAATTTTTCTAATTTTGTATAAAGAGAGAATACAATTACTAACTTACATCGTTTATTATTATGATCATCTCATAATATAAGGTATTAATACAAATATCTATTTATTAAAACAATGTTATTAAATATTAATAGATTCATTAATTTTTATTTTTATTTTAGGTCGATAAAATAAATACTTTTTTTTGTGTGATTGAGTTTAATAAAAATACGATTCAATAATTTCCGAAATACATTAATTGAGTGAAGTTTTATTATTTATTTTTAGACACTACAATTTATTTGTCTCAAAATATGATTAAAAAATTTAATATATATAATTTTAAAATGCAGATCAAATGAATTTATTATTTTAATTTATATTTTGAGATGGAGTAATATAATATCCATTACTAATTAGTGAATAAAATTTAGTTGCTTATTTCAATGACTTGGCATTTGCATTTTGCATCGAATGACTTGGCAATTGGTACCACAAGCTCACGGGTTGGATGGAAATTTCCGTTGGGGGGACCAAAATAAATAGCATTTGATTGGGGAACAGATCATGGAGTATAGGTATGTACTCTTTTGGAGGCAATGAAAATTATTATATTAAATTAAATAGACGAAATAGAAGGTTGTGGGCCAAAATATTTAAGAATCAAGGACTTAGCTTTGTTGGGTAATGTTTTCCTCGTGTCTTGTAACAAAATTTTCCTTAATCTTACTGAATTCTCAGCAATTTGCATAAGATAATAGCAAAAGGGAGTACACATTCGAGGAATTATTAATTGTTTTATTGCTTCTGTGGAGATTTGTCCGTGATATTGCAATATATTATATTTTTTAATAATGCCACATTTGAAAAGGTTTGTACAAATCCAATTATCTTTTTTTAATGCATGAACTATGATATGATTCGATATGATTGTCATGCTTTACTAAAGCTTTATGAAAAATAGGAAGAAATCATTTTTATATATTTTTTTTATTATATATGTCATAGGCCTTTTGTTAAATATTTTTTTTAAAAATTATATTATTTTATCTTTTAATAATTTATATATGAACTAGAGATTTGTCGGTGATATTGCAACCAAGTTTCATAATTTTAGTTGATCATACTTCTTAATTAAGCCATAATTTTATGTCACTTAGAATCAAATTGAATGTTTAGAGTAAACCAGAAAGCAACAATTCAATGATTTCAAGATGATTAAGAGTTACTTTTAAAGTAACGCAAAAACAATAACTAAACTAGTGCATAAAATCATCGATTAAACTTAAATATAGTTAAATAATACAATCACTATAGAAAGTTATTAAGATGCAATCATGCAAAATAGGTGAGCAAATCACTATAAAAGCATCGAGTGAGTTTCATACAGTTAGCCGTGCACCAATTACCAAATTCCAATAGTATTTTCAAGATACTAAAAGCATAAATAACATACAAGTTTCATAATGATGCTAATACAACAAACAAAATGCATGGTCCAAAACAGAATAAATTAGGTGAGCAAATTCAATTGTAACCTGAAGAGTTATATTAAAGCAATGAAGATAAAGCAGCATTCCGTAAATTTATATCACTCACTGGAACACAAGTAATCAGCTGAAACTTATTCTGGCAAAGTGGACAGAGATTAGTGATAGTTGCCCAGTTGTCAATGCAGGCAAAGCAGAACCTGTGAAACAAATGAACCATGCTAAAAATATCATATTCCTATTTCAACATGAACACTCAAAAAGAAGGAAAGAAAACCAGCATTTACTGAGGTAGTCTACATCCAACCTCTTTCCTATTTAGACCTAATCATATTTCTGTCTAGAGCAAAATAACCTTGATATGCCTTGTCATATGTTTCTAATGATCCATCCATCCCTCAATCTATTGTACATGTCTCATGCATAACATAAATTGGAAAGGACTTAAATTGCTGTGTGCACTTATGAAATATGTCTGCAAAGTAGTGCAACCAAGCTAATAAATGATGAATGAAAAATTGCTTCCCTTTCACTCTAAATTTGATTAGTCCCCATAAGAGTCAGAACTATATTATCCATCGATTCAATAGATGGTGTTTTAACAGTGACTGAAACATTCATGTCATAACAGATTAAAGAAACAGGGACTCTCTATTTTACAATAAGAGTTAAAAAGAGATGGAAATTTACAAGTTCTGCCTAGCCACAATAGTTGCTCTTCTGTGGGATTGGTTGCCCCTTCTTCTGAACAGATTCCGCTGACTTACTACCAGCTGGTTGGCTTCTCATCCTGCACATTCAAATCAAGGTCCAAAACAACTCAAAGTTAATACTTGTCTTATAATGGAACTCATGTTGTGCATGAAGAAAGTATAAGAATAACGTGATCAGAAAATTGATACTCCATAAAATATAGCACTAAACAAATTACAAATCCAAAACTTGTAAAGGATTAAATGTTGGCATACGTTATATGTAAATTATCAAAATCTTGATTATGGAAATTTAGCTTGTGAAGTTCATCCTATTTCTATCTCTCTTTATTTTATCAAAAACAATTTTTTTGACAAATTATCAAAATCAATATTTCCTTCAATGAAGTTGTTATTATTTTATAAAATGTATGCTATCATTGACACATAAATAATATAAACATTAAAACTGTCATTTAAAAAGGAAAAGAAAATGGCACAAGCTCCTCATGACCTACTGTTAATTTGAATATTGTACATGTTGAAAATCCCAACATGTTCAAAAGTAATTGAAGAAAGAGAAAAATAATAAGTATACTAAGCATTTGTGAATTGATATGATCCCAAAGGAGAACAGTGGAGGCTAGAAAAATTAGATACTTGTTCTTAATCTCTGCTGCCATAGTTAAGAAAGTCTGCTCCACATTTATTGAGTCTTTAGCACTTGTCTCAAGGAAAGGGATACCAAGCTCATCTGCAAATGCATGTGGTTCATGATCATCAAGGATATATTAAGCAAGTAAAGTAGGGTTCTTTCTCTCTCTTCCTTTAACATACAGAGTAATTGATATTTAATATAACATATTCAGGTACATGCTTCTTTAAGTGAAACATTCTACATTATAAATTAAATAACATCACTATTTTGGACAAATTAGAAGTAGAATGTGGATCAGACTAACCAACATTAAAACGTGGATATGCCTAATCAAAAGTATTATTCTACGCAACCTGTTCGACCAAGATATTAACCATACACATTATCTACGGCTTAGGTGATACAAGGCTTACAATCTGACCGTCTCCTGGCATAGCTGAACAACTACAACGCAGGTTTAAGACATATCAAGAGGCTGTAATAGATTATCTTTTGAAAAAGACAAAAATTGGAAGATAGACTTGCCAAGCTCAGGAAAAGTAATGAGGAAAACAAATGGCAGTTTTCATGTATCAGATTTGTGGTAAGTCTTTAGATGATTTTGAAACAAGTGAGTTGATGCGTTTAATTTGTTCTCTATCACTGATGATTTTGTGCTTAAATTAGAAAGCCTGAAATGTAACCCCAAAATTCCAAAATTGGCTACAAGCTGAAAAATAAATACAATTGAAGAAAAAAGAAAATTCATCTAATATACAAAAAAAGAAATTCACAAGTTCAAATCAAATGATGAATTTAGTCATACAAAACAAATAACTGAATATGATTCTTCATAATCAAGTTTAATGACAGTCATCAATTAAGTATACTTTACTCAGGGTACATAGCAGAACCAATAACAAAACTTGAACAGTTTAAGGAGTTCTTGCAAGCCAGTCCTTACCTCCTTCTTTTTCAAATCTGCCAAACTCGACTCTAGCTGCCTATGATAATTGGTATACCCACAAATAAGAGCAGATCCCCTTGGTCCCATCCCATGTTCTTGAGCGGCCTGAAATAGAACAATAGAATCATGAAAATAAATGCAATAATTTCAGACTAAGAAAACTGAAGAAACAAAGATTAATACACTAAAATTCTCAACAAATTTTAGTGTATTAAATAAATAAAAGGTTGGTGTTTGAAATTGTCAACAAATTCTCGATGGAAGATTCATAGAATATTTTATTAATATTTAATTAATTATTTTATTTCAATATTATTATGTAGTGTATATTTTTATTTGATTATATTTTTATTATACATCTCTTAACTATACTTCAATAAGTCAATTTCGTCATTGTAAATTTTTGTTGACATGTCACTTAGGATAGAAGATATAATATGACTGAAACGAAATCAAAAAATAATTTTAAGAACATAAAGTGAAACATAATTTTTCCTTCTTTTAACATTATTAGATTCCATGACTTTCTAGCTTCTTTTTCGCTCTTTCTCTTTTGCATTTTCAGTAACAACACAAATTATGTTCACTTTACTTATAAACTAACATGGATCAATATCAACAATAACATAATTCACTAAACAAAATCATGAGTTATCTAATAAACAACAACATTATTCATTAAATCAATATAATATTATTTAAAAATAAATGAATAATATTATTCTTTAGTTGTTGAATCGTGATTTTCTCAATCAAATGTGTTACTTGTTAATAATTTATGTTGATTTGAGTAACATTATATTGGGTGGGCTCACTTTCCAAGTGGAACCCACCAATTTTATTAATAGTATTATTATTATTATTATTATTGAAATAAAAAAAAAAAAGGTTTTAGTGGGCTTGGTCCACTTGAAGGTATTAAAATGGATTTAGAAATCCCTAAGGACATAACAAAAAAACACAGAAAGACAACGGAAGAAGAACAGTTGCCAGAGAAGAAAAATAAGGGTTTGGTTCCAGTGGTGGTAACAGGTGTGTAGCAAACTTGCTCCGTTTGATCTACACATTTAGTATGTTATTCTTACCACTTAGTTTGTTACTTTAATATATAATTTGAGTAGTTTGTACCCATTAATTATTATAGTGGAAGATTTTATTGGACTAGGTCCCGTGGTTTTTATTCTCTCAATTTGAGGGAAGTTTTCCACGTTAAAAATTGTGTTTGTCTCATATTTAATTTTCTGCCAATTATTATTGCTCTTGGAATTGTATTTTCTGTTTGGTCATTTATCTGCGCAGGTGGGAAAAAAATATTTCGCATTATTGAGTTAATTATTGCTAATTATCCCTGATTTTTCCCAACAAAGTGGTATCTAGAGCTTGGTTATTTGATTTGTGCATTTAAATGGATGAGGAAAATAAAGGTCCCAATATGATTAAACTCAACTCTTCTAATTACACACTTTGGAAGACTCTCATGGAAGACATGCTATACAGTAAAGATTTGTATGATCCTATTGAGGGTAACACTGCTAAACCCACAGATAAATATGACGCTGATTGGAAGAAGATGAATAGAAAGGCAGTGGCGTTGATCAGGCAGTGGTTGGATCTGAGTGTATATCCACATGTTGAAGCTGAAATAGATGCTAACAAGATGTGGGAAAAATTAAAAGAGTTGTATGAACGAAAGAATGTGCAAAATAAATAATTCTTGATTCGGAAGTTGGTTAATATGAAATATAAAGATGGGGATTCAATGGCAGAGCATATGAGTATTTTTCAGAATACAGTGAATCAGTTGACAACCGCAGAAATTAAATTAGATGATGAGTTGCAAGCGATGTTATTGTTGAGTTCCTTGCCTGATAATTGGGAAATCCTTGTTGTGACGTTGACCAATTCAGCTCCAAGTGGAAAGTTGAAAATGTCAACAGTTAAAGAAAGCATGTTGAATGAAGAAGCTCGAAGAAAGGAACGTGTTTTGATTGGTTCTTCCTCAAAGTTAGAAGCACTATTTACAGAATCACGAGGGAGAAGTCAATCTAGAAACTTCCATAGACGCGACAACTCTGAAAGTCGTAGCAAGTCAAGAAGCAAGTCGAGGACTAGAAAAGAAGTGATATGCTATCATTGTGGTAAAGCGGGTCACATAAAAAGAAATTGCAGATTCCTTAAGAGAGATCAATCAAGGGAAAGAGATGAAGACAAAGAGAAGAAAAATGATAAAGATACAACAGCAGTTGTATATGTTAATAATGTCTACATTGTTTGTGATGATAATTCCATTAACCTTGCATGTAAGGATTCAACTTGGATTATTGATTCGGGTGCCTCATATCATGTTACTCCTAGGCATGATTTCTTCTCATCTTACAGTGCTGGTGATTTTGGCATGGTAAAAATGGGAGATGAATGATTACGTAAAATTATTGGTTTGGGAGATGTTTGGGTTGAAACTGGGATTGGTTGCAAGCTTCAATGGAAGAATGTTAGACATGTTCTTGATATTCGTCTCAATTTGATTTCGGTGAAAGCCTTGGATATTAATGGTTATCACACTTTCTTTGGTGGTGGTGGTATATGTAAAATCACTAAAGGGTCCCTAGTGGTTGCAAAGGAGCAAAGTTCCACTTCGCTCTATAGGATGCCTACGAAGCTATGCAAGGAAGAAGTGAATGCCATTGAAGATGCATCTTCTGATTTATGGCATATGCGCCTTGGTCACTTGAGTGAGAAAAGACTCAACAGAAAAATTTTCTTCCTGTGAATGGTACGTCTCTAAAAACTTGCACTCATTGTTTTGCTAGAAAACAACATAGAGTATCTTTTCATAACACTGGTCCTCATAGGAGGCAAAATACTCTTGATTTAGTTCATATTGATGTTTGTATGACGGATAGTAAATCTCTTGGTGGTGCATTATATTTTGGTACTTTTATTGACGACCACTCTAGAAAAGTGTGGGCATTTCCTTTGAAATCTAAAGACCAGGTATTTGGAGTCTTCAAACACTTTCATGCAAGTGTTGAAAGAGAAAAAGGAAGAAAATTGAAATGTGTTCGATAAGATAATGGTGGTGAATACAAAGGTTCTTTTGAAGAGTATTGTAGAGAACATGGAATCAGGTTTGAGAAAATAGTTCCAAAGACACCTCAACATAATGGTGTTGCAGAGAGAATGAATGGTACAATTAATGACAGAATCAGATTGATCAACAATCTCCAAAACGATCAAACACTGAACCTCAAGATTAATCAACAATCTCCAGAAAGTTCAATAACTGACAGTCTAGATTGATTATCAATCTCCGTTTCTGCAGAAGTTCAATATTGATCTCCATATATCTGCAGAAGTTCATCATCATTCTTTAAGAAGTGATCATGGAGGAGAATTCATAAATGTCTCTTTTAAAACCTTCTTTGATGAACTTGGCATTTCTCATAATCTATCTTGTGCAAGAACTCCAGAACAAAATGGAGTTGTTAAAAGAAAAGAGTAGAACATTACAAGAAATGGCAAGAACAATCTTGGAAGAATCAAATGTTGAAAGATATTTATGGGTAGAACCTATTAATACTTCTTGTTATATTTTAAACCGTGTATCAATAAGAAATATCATCAACAACACTCCATATGAAAACTGGAAAAACAGAAAACAAAACATTTCTTATTTTCACATTTTTGGATGTTATTCTTATATTTTGAACAACAAAGATGTTCTTGGAAAATTTAATGCAAAATCTGATAAAGTAATCTTTTTTGGAATATTCAACCGAATCTAAAGGCTATATAGTATTTAATTTAAGAACTAAGGTTGTAGAAATCAGTATGCATATAATATTTGATGAGTTTGATGATCTGGATATGAGTAAAAAGGATGAAGAAGAAGAAAATCAAACTGGTCTGCAGCAAGAAAGCATCATTTCAACAAGAAAGATATCGAATTAATCTTTGTTGATACTCAAAATCAACTTACTGGCATTTTTACAAAGCCACAAGTCGAGGATTGTTTCAATTTGATCAAAGAAAAACTGAAAATTATGAAAAATCTAGAGAATTCTAGTTAAATTCTGCTTTTGCATAAAATAGAGAACGGTTATCACTCTCCGTTTTTCAACCAACATTCCCCTCTACGTCACCATTTTCCCTCTTGAACTGAAAAGGAAAATCTTGGCATTTAATGCATGTGTCTCCTTGTATGCAAAAGTGACTAACACACTGAAGACATTACCGCCCCTAAAAATTTTCTTCTCCTTCGCAAAGTTCAATTAATCACTGCTTTTCTCTCTTCAAAATCAAAAATTTAATTGAAAATTAAGTTACTCCATTTTTCAAAGAACATCAACAGAAAGAACCCTTGATCTTTCTTCTCAAAACCTCTCTATCTCAATCATTCTCAAAACAAAACAATGGCGCGAACCAAAACCTTAGCACTCAAAAATGTTTTTGCCTACTCACCAGCCTCATCTTCTCCATCATCAAATTCCACGAAACGTTCACCCTCTCCTCCATCACGACCAACTCCACCACACATTTCATCTGATACAACTTTTTCAGACTATCTCTCATCTTCCCCAAAGAAAAATCCTAATCTTATCAACCTCAATCCTCTGCCCATTGTTCTTTCAACACTCTATACATGTCTTCCTCAAAATCTCACTCAAGTTCCTCCACACTTACGAAACCCCACTACAACAACACGACGTTCTATGCGTGTTTAATCTGGCATTGGAACTTCAACAACCTCAAACCATCATACTTCATCATCTCTGATTTTAAGACAAATGAATCATTTGACACTCCTTAACACACAACTCCTACAAAGAAAGCAACCACCACTACAAAATTATTTAAACCCATGACACCTTCAAAATCTTCATTACCCTCTGAGTCATCTTAATAAACTCCTCCAAAAAAAAAAAATAAGATTGATAAATGAAATTTTCGCTTCTTTCAAAAATAACCTCTCAGCCTTTTTCTCAAACCACAAAACCAATACTACGTTTCATGAAAATCAAAACCATCATTATCATTGCCCAATTCATAGCCAGAAACAATCTTAGAAATCCCCAAATAAAGAAAACACACGCACCTAGAACCAAAAATCCACTGAACCCGCCTCTCTAGAACATTATCCCATTCCACAATGTTCCCCAGCCCTAAATCTAGAATGTTCTCCACGTCAAGAACGTTCTCCAGTTCGTTTACCTTCTCCTTCCCAAAATCCAGAATGTTTTCCACCTCAAGAACGTTCTCCTACTCGTCGACCTTTTCCTCCCTTTCCTCAAGAACGTTCTCCAATTTGAGAACATTCCCTAGTTTATATACCTTCTCCCTCACCAAAAACCAAATGTTCCCCTACTCCAGAATGTTCATCTTCCTTAACCTCTTAATCATCTCCTCAACCATCCTTTGCCTCCAAAAAATCAAAACCCAACATTCTTCCTGTTGTTCCTTCCAAAGTCTCCAAAATCTTCAAAGACAAATGGGCACAACGCCCTATCGGAATAGGAAGAGTTTTTATCTTTGACAAACTCATTGTAGATGGAAATGTTGTCCAACATTATATTGATGCTCTGAGATGGACTTCCTTTTTACAAACATCTGAACATTTTTATCTAAATGTTGTACGAGCTTTCTACTGCAATGCCAAAACATTCCTTGATAAATCTCTCATCATATCCACCATTAAAGGCATAGAGATACGGCTGACACCTAATATCATAGCCTTCATCCTACAACTTCCAACACTAGGTACTTCAATCTTTGGAAGTAAATGGTATTCAACTCTAAACCTCCATTAGATTGAAATACTATCTAATGCCCCTTCCTAAAGTATCTATCTGAGTGTTATCTAAAGCCCCTTCCTAAAGTATCTTTCTGAGGGTTATCTAAATCCCCTTCCTGAATTATTCAATAGCATGAATCAACAAACCAATCTTCCTCACTATGGAAGCCATGAGTATGTATCTAATAATGATGCTTTGATTATTTATCACCTCCTCAACTGTAAGGGCCTTAACCTTCCTCATGTTATCATTCATCATATGATCTCCGCTGCAACAAAATATTATAAGAAAAATATAGTTCCTTATGGAATGATTTTAACCAAAATCTTTAGGCACTTTACAATCCCACTCACAAATGAAAAATCCCTCATTATAATCTCAAATTTTTCCGCCAAAAACCTATCCCGCATGAGAAAAAAGTCCTCAAAAACACCTATTCCCACAACTTCTTCTTTTCTAGCTTCCTTAAAAAGAAAACGCTCAGAAAAAAAGAAGAATTGCTTCAATACTAGTTCTTTTCTCACCACAAACATCTGAGCACTCAGCAGATGCAGTAGCTGAAACTGCCCAAGAACGTCCTCCGACAAACCGAGAACGTTTTCTAGAAGAAATCTCAAATCCTCCACCTTTATTTGTTTTTCCTCAATCATCAACCCTATCCTCCACATATTTCCTCTCCTACTCCAAAATCCTTCACTCCCCTCCTCATGACCTTGGTACCTTATTACCCAACCATCATATAAGTACCATGTCTCCATTTTATTCTCTCCAAAAAAACCACCTCTTCCATATTTGGAATAAGCCAATTTTTAATCTTTCCCGACACTCCTGGCCTATCCATACTTATCTCCCTACTCCTTCTCGCATGGATGAACCCTTTAACTATGATATAATGGCTGCACTACAAACCATCATGGCACGTCAGCTTCAACAAGATTAGGAGATAATCTTGTTAAGAACATGGATCACAAATCAACTGGCTCCCAAATTGGACATCCCTCATCCCCCACTTCATCTCGTTCCTACTTCTCTGTTTGAACTTAACCCTGCAAAATCCTTTTCTTCTAAAGGATCCTTTCCATCTCTTGCAAAATAGACACATTTTACTCCTTCCTTTTTGAATGACCTAGGGGGATAATTAAGATAGTTTTTATTCTGTTTATAGAAATACTTTTTGTATCTAGGATTCTTTGAATATGCTAATGCAAAAATAAAAAATATTTTGTATCTTCAAATCAATTAATGAAAAAACAAGCTTGTTTTGAAACTATATGTATGTTTTAAAATTCTGTCAAAAATGATATTATAATCAAAATTAAAATCTAAATTAACATGTTTGTTATCATCAAAAAGGAGGAGATTGTTAAGAAAAACTCTCAAATTAAAGTTTTGATGAAAATAAACAAAAGTTAATTATCAATGTTAATTATAACTCTAAAATGTTATGTTAATTTAAATTGTGCTTTTGAGTGAATTAATTCAAATATAGGAATCAAGCAAAGTAAAGAAATCAGATAAAAACTGAATAGATAAAGGAACAAGAACATTCTAGATAAAACGAAGAATGTTCTCCAGGATCAAGATTGATCATCATAGCCTCAAGATCAATCAATTTCTGCTAGTTCAGAAAAGATTATGCCTCTGAATTTCATGCTAATATAATCAATACTTGGCAAGGAACAAGTAGGATTCATTCTAGTCAAACAAGGCATTCTAATCACTAAGATAAAAGCTCATGAATCAAGCAAGTTAAAACAAGTATGAACCTTTTCTAGCTTAATTTTCAAGAAAGTTAATCAATCTTGGTCTATACAAAGTGATGCAGATTGATCACGAAGTCGTCTAGAATGATCAAACACTGAACATCAAGATTGATCATCAATCTCCAGAAAGTTCAATAACTAATAGTCCAGATTGATTATCAATCTCCATTTATGCAGAAGTTCGGTTTCGATCTCCATATATCTGCAGAAGTTCATCATCATTCTTCAAACTGTTTTCAACATAATCGAATCTCCAGATCAAAGATATGGCATCAATAAGTTTATGAGAAGCATGAAGGATCAGTAAACTAATCAATAACGAATAAACCAACCCAGTCAAATAGATTTTAAAAATGTATTCAAAGGCTGAATATTTGTATTGACATATATTAGTTTTGGTAAAAAAAGACAGAGCACTACCAATAGCTCTTTAGACCATCATTAAATGCTCCAAAATGCATATAAAAGAAAGGCTACTACCCTGGAAAAATGCAGAAGTTCAAATGCTATCAAGTCTTACATATCATTAACATTCATATACTTGAAATTCTCATTTTCTCGAGAAAGATTCAGTTGTGATTATACATATTGCTTTGTTATTATTGTGATATCTCATATTCTTTCCAAACAATCTCATCATTATTATAAAACTTAAACTATAAGAGTTTAGTATTGTTTGTAAAGATTGTTAGAAATCCTATCAAGGTTGATAGGTGAATTGATTAAAACTCTATCTGTGTAGAAAGAAATAGAGTTTGAAACAGATCAAGGTTGATCTTAAGTAGGTGTTGTAAAACCAAGAAGGTTTTTTGTTTTAATTACTTAGTGGAAAAAAACTCACAACTATTAGGACTGGACGTAGCCCAAGTTGGGTGAACCAGGATACATGCTTGTGTGATATTTCTTCTCTTATCTCCTTATTTATTAAGCCCGATTAATTACTTGAATTAAAACATAAACTGAATTTCTATTTTCAAGCTAACCAATAACGTTATCCGTTTTTTAGTAAAAACCAAGAACGTTCTCCGTTTTGTGTTTTCTTAGCCAAGATCATTCTTGAGTTAAATCTTTAAGTTTTTCTGGAATTTTTAAATAAGAACATTTACAATTCAAACCCCCTTTCTTTGTAAATCAACATTACTACTTCATTAATGTCTATATATCCCAGTAAAATCATTTCCACAATTGTTTAATTTTCTCTAACTAAATATTGCTTAGTATCAACATGGCAAAAAAAAAATCACATTTTAATACAAAAAATAACTCATTTTTAATGAGATCTATAAAAAATATTATATAGTTATCTTTTAAAGTATTTATACTCTATTTTTTATATACAATTTTATTAAAACAATCTCACAAACTATGATGTTGCCATCTCACTATTAATTTTGCTATATAAATTTGATTTGACCCATCTATGTTATTATACTCTTTCAAACAATCTCTCTTAGTGGTGATCAATCTCTCTACAAGTAGTGCCGTATTAATAATAAAATTAAAACTCCAGTATTTTATACTTGGTTTGGTAAATCTTATTATTGCATTACATTATTGTGTTTCCTCCAATTCTAAATATGCAACTGTATAAATGGTCAATAATTTTTTTTTCTTCTTATAACCATTTTCAAACACCTTATGCAATTAGTTTTCGAATTGTTCAACCCTGCCACGAGAAAACCTTATGAATATGTATCAGTTTTCACAATCCCGTTTTATCAACTCAAAAGAAAACATCTTTGAAGCCCAATTATTTTCAAAAAAAGTAGATAGAGTTGGAAAGTTCTTCTTTTGCAAAAATAGTTTTTAAGTGATATTTTATAACATATTCTACCTATTTGCTCATTTTTCTCAAAACATTGATTATTGTTAGTTAGAGTATGTTTTCGCCGCCATATTTTACCCATCTACGGTATGAAAGTATAGTGGGTCACCAAAAGACTAATAAAATTCACCATATTTAACTTCATAGTAGTGTTATTATTATGTCTTTGGGAGATTTAAAACTATTTGTATTTAAATAGATAAAAGAGCAATATTTAATATTTAGATTCTGAAACCATTTGTCATTTTTTCTACATGTTTTATATTATTAAATATTTTTCATATGTTTTACTTCTACATGAGCATACATACATTGGTTGTTTGCAAACGTTTTCAAGTCAAGTTGTATAGAAGTCTCATACTCAAGACATTGGAATTTAGATTGATCATTTTTTGACACAGTTATAATCAAATTAATATTGAATGACAAAATCATATACTTATTTTTCTAATAATATTTTGACAATAAATTTAAATTAGTTCTTCCACTTTTTCTAATAATATTTTTCTCCTAAGAGAGTAACTACAGTTAAATTAAAATGTTAGTTGCAACTATTTTTAGTATGATTCAAACTACACTAATTTTGTCTTGGCATTTTGATGACTCTTCATCACATGCATAATATTTATTGATTTTAATTTTATTTATGTTTAATCATTAGTTAATTTAATGAGTTATTTGATATATTTTGTTGATTTTAGTTATTTGATTTAATGAAATGTTTTTTTTTCTTATTTGCTTAATTAAATAGAGATTTTTCGTAGTTTTGCATTGTTACTTTGTTTTAGTGCAGTGCTGAATTTTGGTGAGAAATCAACATGACTGATAGCGTTTCAGCAAGTGTATTGAATCGTTGCAAGTAATAATAAAACGGTAGTACCGAATGTCGAACTCAAGGATTGCGTTTTACTATTGAATTATATTTAATTACTAAAATTGAACAAAAAGTTTCCAGATTGATTGAAATAATATTTAAAATTAACAACAATAATAAAATTGTTCTTTTATAATGAAAAAAATGTTAGGGATGAGTTTCACTTCGAATCCAACCTTGAAGTCTAATTTGATCCTAGTTATTGAATTCCTTTATTGAATTATTACCGAATTCTCTTTATTATTCTTGCCCTAATGTCTTAGTGACAGAACCTTTAATTCCAAATTAACCCCTAATTCCTTAGTGGATTTAAGATTAGAATTAAGCATTACCGTATAGAAATTCTCTTGTAAATTATTGCTTTGCAACTAATTTAATTGGTTTCATGACCTGCATCTATCCCTAGACTACAAATTCATGAATTTCTCATCTTAAGCATTCGTAAAGTCCACTTCCGTTTCAAAATACAAATCGTAGAACATTTTAATGTTGATCAAGCAATAAAAAGCATTAAGCACAGAGATGAGAAAAACAATTCAATAAACTCATTCATATAACTAGAAATCAAATCAGAAAAATAAGGGTTTCATCTGGTTACACTCATCCCTAACAAATAGGGTTTAGTTACTCATGGCAGAGATACACAAGATAGGGATTAGAGAAGAGTTACAAGAAGGATTCATGAATGATTCTTGATAAAACTGCTCCAATGGCGTTAGAAACGGCTGTCTTTGAGTTTCTGTGCTAGGGCACAAGTCTCCCAACTTCCCCAGAGTCAAAAAGATCCATAAACAGTAAAAATTTGCGTTTTTATGATTGCTGATGCGCGTCACGTGCCCCAGGCGCTCCAGGCGCGCGTTGACAGAACTGAAACACGAGAAATGCGCTCCAGGCGCACAGGGCGCGCTCCAGGCGCACATTAACAGAACTGAAACCCGAGAAATGTGCTCCAGGCGCGCAGGGCGTGCTCCAGGCGCACAGCATTTGCTGTCTGATGTATTTTGCATTTTTCTCATCTTTGGAATCTGAATTTGGTCCCGGTGTCTTCATGAAAGTTGTAGATATGGATCGTAGCTTTCATTATCACTTCGAATGACACTAATTGGGCATCTAGAACTCCAGATATGGCTGAAATACTCCACATATGTCATGTTGATTTTTCACCAAAATTCAGCACTGCACTAAAACAAAGTAACAACGCAAAACTACCAAAAATCTCTACTTAATTAAGCAATTAAGAAAAAAAACATTTCATAAAATCAAATAACTAAAATCAACAAAATATATCAAATAACTCATTAAATTAACTAAAGATTAAAGATAAATAAGACTAAAATCAATAAAAATTATGCATATGATGAAGAGTCATCACAACCCCAAACTTAATCTATTGTTTGTCCCCAAGCAACAATTAATTTCGAATTTGGTGCAGTTAAAAGCAAACTTAAACTCAATTTCTCAATTCAAATCAAACTTAATTCTCAAAGTTTCAGCTACTACAAAACATGCGTCATACTCTATGGTTGCTTACAAAAATAATAAGGTTTGTACACCTTGGCATTCATTTATCAAATTCAACTCTCTCTTCACACAATCTCACCAAAATTTCTCTCAAGTGTTTAGAAGGGTTATGAATTTATCACTCAATTCCTAGAGCATGTATCACGCTACCATAGGCTTGAAAAAATTCTAGTTAGCAATCACAATGCAGCAACACATACATTTTTGGAGGACTTTCGGGTTGTAATGGGGCTTAGGTAAGGGTAGGACATTTTGGGATATTAGGCTTTACTACTTGGAGTTAGGCATATATTTCCAAATTATTCTACCATTTTTTTTTTCACCTTTTCATTATGGAGATTCTCAAACATTGACCAAAGAACCAAGAAGATATTATTTATCATTTTTTTTCTTTTGTTTTTTCTTCTTTTCTTCTTTCTTCTTTTTCTTTTTCTTTTTCTTTTTTCTTTCTTTTTGTGAGAATCACCACCCCAAACTTAAAAGGTTGCTATCCCATGAGCAACCCCAAACTTAGAACTTGATCAAGATAAGATAAAAATTTTCTACCTAACTCCAAGTAAGGTGATGTAATTGAAGTAGGGTTTTCGTTGTGTAATGTGGCTAGTAACCGAAATAAAGGGGTAAGGCTCAAAGGGGCTAGCAAAGGATAACATTTTCATAGGGTAGTCAGAAAGGCTCAAACGACCAAATAAAATTGCCTCAATGTATGCATAAATTACAAGTGATACAGGTCAGAATTAGTGCAAGTTCTGAAGGGATAACACTTGTCTGGATAATCACACAACAAAGAATTTAAGTGTTTAGGCTCAAAAGCTCACAGCTAGGACATTAAGAAAGAGTATGAATTATCTAAATGATACCAAACATGCCACTACAAAATTTATTTAGTGTTTTTTTTTAATACGAGTTAAATTTCAACAACCAAGCAGTAATCAACAATGCATGAATTAGTGAAACTTATTGAATTGAGCAATGATATGAGCAAAGAAATATAGTTTAAATTTCAAAATGTCAAACATAAAACTTAAGACCAAATGCCAGTTGTTAATAATTCTTCATCATAGTGCATATTTACACACAATTAGAAAGAAACAAATTCAAATAACAAAAATAAGATTGCAAAAATAAAAAGTTACCTCTACCTGTGGTTTGCCTCCCACGAAGCGCTTTTTTAAAGTCATTAGCTTGACGTCTCAACTATTGTCAAGGTGGCATGTATGACAGGAAGAACACATCATCCTTCTCACCAAGAGATACATATTTCAAGTGAAGTGGAAATGGCTTGAGTTCAATTAGTGGTGTCTTTTTCTCTGAGGTCTTGTCTTCATTCCCTTTCAACTCCTCCCATCTAGCAGGAAAATGGGGGGAGTAGGATGGTGCTGCTTCTAACATGGCCAAGACCTCTTCCACCTTTTGATATTCACTTTCTTTAACAATGTCTTGGGGTAGGCATAACACTCTTTCTAATGGAAAACTGGATGCTTGATGCTTCAATTCTTCGTTGACTATCGCATCTAAGATCTCAATTCGATTGCACTCTTCTCTATCTTTTGAATATTCCATGGCTTTTAAAATGTTAAAAGTGACAGTTTCTTCATTTACCTTTAAGGTTAAGGTGCCATCTGCCACATCAATCATAGCTCGCCCTGTTGCTAAGAATGGTCTCCCCAAAATCAAAGGAATGTCATAGTCCTCATTCATGTCTAGTACCATGAAATCCACTGAAAAAATGAACTTATCCATTTTAACCAACACATCTTCCACCACTCTGTTGGGGTGTTTCATCGAGCGATCCGCAAACTGTAACATCAGTTGTGTGTCTTTGACTTTTCCAATGCCCAGTTTTTTGTATATTGAAAGGGGCATAAGACTTACACTAGCCCCAAGATCACACAAAGCCTTCCCAAAAGTTCTATTTCCAATAGCGCACGGGATTGAGAAACTTCCCGGATCTTTTAACTTCGGTGGCAGCTTCTTCTGTAGTATAGCACTACACTCTTCGGTAAGCATAACTGTTTCACCGCCGATTTTTCTTTTTTTCGACAGCATCTCCTTCATGAACTTGGCATATGTTGGCATCTGTTCTAGTGCTTCTGCAAAAGGAATGTTAATATGTAATTTTTTAAAAACATCAAGAAACTTACCAAATTGTTTTTCAGTTTCTTCCCTCCTTAATCTTTGGGGAATGGAAGTCGAATTTCTGGTTTTGGCAGTGGTTCCCTTTTTTGTACCACAGGTTCTTGTTCCTTTTCAAAAGCGATGTGATCCTCAATTGATGTCAGTGTGGCCATTTCCTCTAGGTGGGTTGAAGTCATAGTACTTCTACTCTGTTGGGATTCAGGTGGAACTTGTTCACTCACCTTGCCACTCCTTGTGGTCACTGCATTAACATTGTTTCGTGGATTCGGAACTATGTCGCTAGGAAGATTTCCAGACGTCCTTTGTGCCATTTGTTGAGCAAGTTGACTCACCTGAATCTCCAAATTCTTTATGGATGCAGAGTGATTTTTCTGGATGGCTATTGACTCTTCAATGAATGAACTTGTGACTGTAGCGATTTTCTCTATAGCGATGTAACTCTTCTCTATAGCGCTCTCCCAAGCAGCCTTTCTAGGTGGGAATTGGTTTGTTTGAGCTTCTTGTTGACCCTGAGATCCACCTTGTTGATCTCTCCAAGAAAAATTTGGATGATTTCTCCAAAAAGGTTTGTACGTACTAGAGTAGGGATTATAATGTCTGTTGTTATTACTCACAAAATTCACTTGTTCTAGTTCTTCTTCCTCATTATCATCCAGTGCTTTACAAACTCCAGTTTTATGTGCTCCTCCACAAAGGTTACAACTAGTATGCTTTAGTAATTTGACATAAGCCACTTGGGGTTGTATATTTAGCGCTGCCATCCCCTTCTTTATCTCAACGACAGTAACATCTTTTATCTGTTTTGAGAGCAACATCCCTTGAGCCAACCCAACCTCATAAGCATTCAATTCCAGCATACCACTTTTTGATTTGCTTTTGCAGTTTTTTTTTTTTTTCTAGATCAAAGAAAATTTCAGCTGAGGACTAGCCTCGCATACAAGGTTAGACAAAGTATGAGTAATGAACAGTTAAAGAAAGATAAATAATTAAGTAAAAATAAAAGAGTTTTAAACCATAATTCTTTTTTTTTCATTTAGAAATAAAATAAAAGAGGAAATTTTATTGCAGAGCAAAAAATTTCAATTTAGTAAATAAATTAAATTCAATAGTGATATGACAATCTCCGGCAATGGCGCCAAAAACTTGATAGCGTTTCAGCAAGTGTACTGAATCGTTGCAAGTAATAATAAAACGGTAGTACCGAGTGTCGAACTCAAGGATTGCGTTTTACTATTGAATTATATTTAATTACTAAAATTGAACAAAAAGTTTCCAGATTGATTGAAATAATATTTAAAATTAACAACAGTAATAAAATTGATCTTTTATAATGAGAAAAATGTCAGGGATGAGTTTCACTTCGAATCCAACCTTGGAGTCTAATTTGATCCTAGTTATTGAATTCCTTTATTGAATTATTACCGAATTCTCTTTATTATTCTTGCCCTAATGTCTTAGTGACAGAACCTTTAATTCCAAAGTAACCCCTAATTCCATAGTGAATTTAAGATTAGAATTAAGCATTACCGTATAGAAATTCTCTTGTAAATTATTGCTTTGCAACAAACTTAATTGGTTTCATGACCTGCATCTATCCCTAGACTACAAATTCATGAATTTCTCATCTCAAGCATTCGTAAAGTCCACTTCCGTTTCAAAATACAAATCGTAGAACATTTTAATGTTGATCAAGCAATAAAAAGCATTAAGCACAGAGGTGAGAAAAACAATTCAATAAACTCATTCATATAACTAGAAATCAAATCAGAAAAATAAGGGTTTCATCTAGTTACACTCATCCCTAACAAATAGGGTTTAGTTACTCATGGCAGAGATACAAAAGATAGGGATTAGAGAAGAGTTACAAGATGGATTCATGAATGATTCTTGATAAAATTGCTTCAATGGCGTTAGAAACGGCTGTCTTTGAGTTTCTGTGCTAGGGCACAAGTCTCCCAACTTCCCCAGAGTCAAAAAGATCCATAAACAGTAAAAAAAATTGCGTTTTTATGATTGCTAATGCGCGTCACGCGCCCCAGGCGCTCCAGGCACGCTCCAGGCGCGTGTTGACAGAACTGAAACACGAGAAATGCGCTCCAGGCGCGCTCCAGGCGCACGTTGACATAACTGAAACACGAGAAATGCGCTCCAGGCGCGCATGGCGCATTCCAGGCGCGCAGGGCGCGCTCCAAGCGCACAGCATCTGCTGTCTGATGTATTTTGCATTTGTCTCATCTTTGGAGTCTGAATTTGGTCTCGGTGTCTTCATGATAGTTGTAGATATGGATATTAGCTTTCATTAGCACTTGGAATGACACTAATTGGACATCTAGAACGCCATATATAGCTGAAATACTCCACATATGTCATGTTGATTTTTCACCAAAATTCAGCACTGCACTAAAACAAAGTAACAACGCAAAACTACGAAAAATCTCTACTTAATTAAGCAATTAAGAAAAAAAACATTTCATAAAATAAAATAACTAAAATAAAAAAAAAATATATCAAATAACTCATTAAATTAACTAATGATTAAAGATAAATAAGATTAAAATCAATAAAAATTATGCATATGATGAAGAGTCATCAACGACCTATGTCGAGTATGTCAGCCATATCTGGAGTTTTAGTTGTCCAATTGGAGTCAAACCAAGTGCTAATGAAAGCTAAGCTCCATGACTACAACTTTCATTAAGACACCGGAACCAATTCAGAATCGAAAGATGCGAAAAATGCAAAATATGTCAGACAGCAGATGGTGTGCGCTTGGAGCGCACCCTGCGCGTCTGAAGCGCATTTCCGGGCATTCAGCACTGTCAATACGCGCCCGGAGCTCAAAGACTGTGTCTGGGGCGCGCGACGCGCTTCAGCATTCATAAAAACGTAATTTTTTACTGTTTAGGCATCTTTTTGACTCTTAGGAAGTTGGGAGACTTGTGCCCTAGCATTGAAACTCAAAGACGGCAATTTTTAACACCATTGCAGCAGATTTACCAAGAATCATTCATGAATCATTCTTGTAATTCTTCTTTAATCCCTATCTTTTGTATCTCTGTCAGGAGTAACTAAACCCTATTTGTTAGGGATGAGTGTAACCAGATGAAACCCTTATTTTCTGATTTGATTTCTAGTTATATGAATGAGTTTATTGAATTATTTTTCTCATCTCCATGCTTAATGCTTTTATTGCTTGATCAACATTAAAATGTTCTACGATTTGTATTTTGAAACGGAAGTAGACTTTACGAATGCTTGAGATGAGATATTCGTGAATTTGTAGTATAGGGATAGATACAGGTTATGAAACCAATTAAATTAGTTGCAAAACAATAATTTACAAGAGAATTTCTATACGGTAATGCTTAATTTTAATCTTAAATCTACTAAGGAATTAGGGGTTACTTTGGAATTAAAGGTTATGTCACTAAGACATTAGGACAAGAATAATAAAGAGAATTCGGTAATAATTCAATAAAGGAATTTAGTAACTAGGATCAAATTAGACACCAAGGTTGGATTCAAAGTGAAACTCATCCATGGCATTTTTCTCATTATAAAGGATTAATTTTATTACAGTTGTTAATTTTAAGTATTATTTCAATCAATCTAGAAACTTTTTGTTCAATTGCAGTAATTAAATATAATTCAATAGTAAAACGCAATCCTTGATTTCGACACTCGGTACTACCGTTTTATTATTACTTGCGACGATTCAGTACACTTACTCAAACGCTATCACATTTTTAATTCAACTTTTCACTTTGTATTCTCTATTTTGTGTCCTCATTATATGCCAACTTAGATTAACTTTCTTCTTGGTAATCATTTTTTATTTGCAAATTTTCATATCTTAAAGTGTCTCTCAATTCTCAAAATCAATTATTTAAACACGAACATCTCAAATGAGTAACCAAGATCGAAATTCACACTCATAATTTAACCTTACTTACTGGAATTCATGACCTCCTTAGTTGTTATTCTCTCTCCCCCAATGAACTAGTTCCTTAGTTTTTTTTTTTTCATTAACAACAATATAAGTTAGGTTCATTTTACCATAAACCTACATAGATTAGTGAAATCCCTCATTAGTCCTCATTAGTCCTCCACTTAGATCTTTAGTTGAAATCCTTCATTAGTCAAATGTTAATCCATCCATACTCCTCATCTTCAAGTTAACACCAACACATAGCTTCTGTGTCCTTGGAACCATTTCATAAATTCCATGTCGTCATGATTTGCTTCAACTCTGCCTGATAATTCGTCATCTCGAAGGTCTTTTCCATTTCTTGAATCCACTAATCAGCTTTTTTCCTGAGTTCTCACCACCCTTGAACTTTGGAGGATGGTAACGACGAAAATCTTTCAATCCTCTTGACTCAATAGCACATATCTCTCTTTCCCTCTTCTCCAGATCCCGCAATGTCTTTGCAGTTGTTTGTGCAACAGTAGAAACATCCGTGTTATTTGTATCTTCAACCATTTGATCATCCCCACTGACGTTCATTCTTGCAACGTCGTTCCTTCTTGGAGGCAGTGTTTCCCCAAAACCAACATCAAGAAGAGTGTTAACGCTACTTTGATTAATTTCAAAACTAACTTTCGACTATATCAACACATAATAACTACCCTTGATCTAAAAACTCAGACCAATTACCCTGACGCATGATCAGATAACGACTCCAAAACTACAGGTTGACCTACAATCTATAACCAAAACTCCACAGCCCCTATGAAATCCAAAACCAAAGCTCTGATACCCCATTGTAACACCCCGATTTTTAACAGCGAGAGTGTATTTTTTTTCAAAACAAATTCATAAAACAAGGAAATAAATAAGAAAATGTTGGAAAACTATGACTTCTTTTTGATTAATAACAAGAGAATTAAGATCAACTCCAACTAGTTAGACATAATTCCCAATTCCAATTATGCACCAATCATACAATTTACAAACACAGCGGAAACTTAAAATCACATACAAGATTTATTCAAGGAGCAAGCAAAACAAGCAATTAAACAATGCTGAAAATTAAAGAAGAGGGATAGGAAAGATTGCACCAAGATTTATCCTGGTTCAGCCGTTGATCCAACGGCCTACATCCAGTCCTGTAATCATAATCATGATTCCAGCTTTTTCCACTATAGAATGAATTCGAGTACTTTTACAGATTTTCCAGTCTTCTACACGACCTATCAATCTAACTCCCTTCACTTCTATCTTGTCACCCCTTTGATCCTTGTAGTTTATCCCCAAACTCACACAAGATCAAAGTAGACTTCCTCTTGATGATCCCACACCAACAAGGATAGCCACCAGTTTCCAAACTGGATTTGTTACAGCTTCAATTACAAGGAATTGTCTTTGTCACAAACAAAGAAGAATAGTATCAAGAAATGTGTTCAATCATTCTAGCACCACACAAAAGATTTGATATGCCAATGAATATTTTGTGTGTAAAAAGAAACTTTTCTTTCAAAAAAGTTTTTGGTTGTGTTTCTGTTGTTCTTTTAAAATATTTGAGGCACCACCTATATATATATTCAAGACAGACACAGGACAATCGATTGCCCAATCGAATTTGTAAGGAAACAATCGATTGCTGCATCGAATGTCGTAAATTCTGGGTTTCTGAAATCTTGAATTATATAGGCTTCACTTGATTGGTCAATCGATTGATCAAGTTTCTGAATCAGACCTGATGCTATGAAAACCTTTCAATCGAGTGAGCAATCGAGTTGGGCAAAACTGGGTGCTCACTGAGATATAAAATGTTGCATCAATCGATTGTTCAATCGATTGTCGTGATCCACTGATTCAGACCTGATGCCATAATTTCATTTCAATCGAGTGAGCAATCGAGTTGTTCAAAACTGGGTGCTCACTGTGATATGAAATATTGCATCAATCGATTGATCAATCGAGTATCGTGGTCAAAGTGACTCAGATAATGCAGACAATCAAGTTGTCAATCGAGTGAACAATCGAGTGGTCAATCGAGTGGGCACAGACTGAGTGCTCTCTGTAACTTGAATTTGAGCATCAATCGAGTTGTCAGTCTATTGTGCAATCGACTGGACAATCGACTGATCTTGTTACAGACCTCAGTTGTTTAAGACAGTTTACGTGCCATTCGATTGATAACCCATTCAATCGATTGTTCAATCGAGTGTTTACAGTTTTAAGTTTCATAACACATGAATAAATGACAAAAACTCATTGGCATGTTTTGTGTGAGACTCTAGTGATTGATTACTTAACTTTGATACCTAGACACTTAATACAACTATACTAAAACTGCATCTTCCTCAAGTGCATCCTCCAACTATGGTTGATTCCTTGAGTTGCAAACTATTGTTCCAAGTGTTGTAGTGTCTTCATGTATGCCTGAAATGTTTCTTTATTCAAAACATTAGATCAAGCAACTATTTAATGTGCACTTGTATGTTTGGTACATAAATCAAAAACTAGATCAGGGAAGCTTATTGCTTACAGAAAATACCTTTGGATAAATATTTAAGTCATAACACAACGACAATTTAGTCAACATAATTTACAAGCAGCGGAATAGTTTTTGAAATACGAATCCAAAGTATTTACACATCAAAAATTGGTCCGTGGGACCCATCGAAAATAAAAGGTCATGCTGACAATATTGTTATAGGTACAGTCTTCCAATTTAAAATAAACACAATCCAAAAGAAAGACATCTAGTCCCTATACGTCAACCTAATCTGATCATTCTAGAAAAAACTATACATCTTGAGTGATCTTCACGCGCCCCGCAAGATCCTCCTAATATAGCTCCAGTCAGGTGTTTTCAACTACATTCTCATCCACAGGGTACGAACCAGTAGGATAGTCCTACTTCTCATCTGAGGGAAAAGCCCAGATTTCCACAATAGTGTAAAGGGTCACCAACCGAAATTAACAATTAACACATAACATTTTAGTTTTTAAATGCACAAAATAACATTTCAACTTAGCATGCACCTTAAAAGGGTTTCCATTTGCTAAATATTCATATAATACTTTCCAAGTAAAAATGAAATAAAAAATAAGGTTTTAATCAATCAAGTAATAAATCAATTGATCAGTCAATTGATGAATCGATTGGGCAATCGATTGTCTAACTCAGAATAGAAGTTTTTACTAAGTAAATCAATTGGGAAATCGATTTCTTAAAGGTATTTAGTGAAACCTGTATTCTGGGTTTAAATCAATTGATTGGACAATCGATTTGCACATCCATTGAGAAATCGATTTTGTGATTCACAGAACAAAGATTTTGCTGAGTCAATCAATTGGGAAATCGATTTCCTAAATGGTTTTATCAGACCTGTGTCCTGTGATTAAATAAATCGATTGAACAATCGATTGAAATAAATAGTTGAGCTACTGTAACAAGCCAAATCGATTGGCAAATCGATTAGTTCAATATATTTTCAAGATTCAAGAAATCAAGAAACGTAATAATCGATTAGGTAGTCGATTAAGCTGGTATTACATTTAACAGAATCGATTGGGAAATTGATTTTTCTAAAGTTTTTCTAAAACTACATAAACTGAATCAATCACAATTACACACAATTCCAAAACATAACACTTAGCAATTATAACACAATCACCACGACATCTTGAGTTTCGAAATAGTTTTGCAATCAATCACACTTACACACAATTCCAAAACATCCACACTTGGAAATTATAACACAATTACCACGATAACTTAAGTTCGAAATGGTTTTGCAATCAATCACACTCACACACAATTCCAAAACATAACACTTAACAATTATAGCACAATCACCACGACAACTTGAGTTCAAACACTCAATCATAATCTTGAATCAAACACGACTCGTGTGCCAAGCACCCTAATGCAATGCGTATATGCCAAAATGCATGGACTCGGAATTCCAAACCAAAACCCTCCTCGAAGGGTCGTAAATCATAATTGTACCGCCTATCACATGCCGAAGTTCTAAATTACCGAGGTGCCACCTATCACGGGTCAGCACGATTTACTAAAAAGCGTAAATCATAAACGTACTGCCTATCACAGACGAGTACTGTTTACCGAGGTGCCACCTATCACGGGTCAGCACGATTTACTAAAAAAAACGTAAATCGTAAATGTACCGCCTATCACAGGCCGAAGTACTATTTACCTAGGTGCCACCTATCATGGGTCAGCACGATTTACCAAAAACGTAAATCGTAATCTTGAATCAAACACGACTCAATCATAATCTTGAATCAACACTCAATCATAATCTTGAATCAAACACGACTTGTGTGCCAAGCACCCTAATGCAATGCGTATATGCCAAAATGTATGGACTCGGAATTCCAAACCAAAACCCTCCTCGAAGGGTCGTAAATCATAATTGTACCGCCTATCACAGACCGAAGTACTAAATTACTGAGGTGCCACCTATCACAGGTCAGCACGATTTACAAAAAAGCGTAAATCATAAACGTACCCCCTATCACAGACGAGTACTATTTACCGAGGTGCCACCTATCACGGGTCAGCATGATTTACTAAAAAAAAAACGTAAATCGTAAATGTACCGCCTATCACAGGTCGAAGTACTATTTACCTAGGTGCCACCTATCACGGGTCAGCACAATTTACCAAAAACATAAATCATAAATGTACCGCCTATCACAAGTCGAAGTACTATTTACCAAGGTGCCACCTATCACGGGTCAGCATGATTTACCAAAATGAAATGCATGAGCATACTCTGACTCTATCCACGACAATCGTTAAGTAAATGCAAATATTAAAAGATTTCCCATTTTTAATACTCATTTAACTCTAATGATTTTCAAATTCCCCACAGAGCATACTCAGATACATTCTCAAATTCAATCCACAATTCACACCAAATCACATCAGTTCATTTTTCCACAAAATCCACACAAACCCATCTCAAAATTTATAAGTATTAATTATGAACACGTCAAATACGACAAACACAAATCATCACAACCCACCACTCAAACACATCAAATTTCATTTCCCCAAAATCATACATAAATGAGTTAAATTCATTTTCCACGAAGAACTCATCAATATCACCAAAACCCAACATTAGAATTTCACCCATAAAAGCATTAAATTCATTTTCCCCAAATCAACACTTCAACCCTAACAAATTATTTTTCCACACAACCACAGATAAGTCCCTAAATGCAAACTGAAAGTTTAGAAGGAGCCCTTACCTTAACGAAAGCTTTAACGAGCGATTACCGTACGATGAGTAAATCCGATAAAATCTTCGTTCGTGACGTCGCTTCCAAAGTTAGTTCACTAACACCGTAGCGTGGTGGTGAACAACTTTCCCTTCTATCTCTTCGTGAAACGAAGCTTAGATCTAAACGAAATATGGAGGTTTGAGTTTGACGGTTTTGAAAACACCAACACCGTTTTTCTCCATTTTTGAATCAAAGGAGAAGAATGAAGTTGAGAAATCCTTGTTTTCTTACTCACCAAGCCTTGGGTTTCTCTTCATGAAGCAAAAGAAAGCAAAACAAAAAGAAAGAAGGAACAAGGATGATGGATTGACGAGGTAGGTGGAAGGCGTCCTGGCTTCCTCTGTTATTTTTTTTGTTTTCGTTCATTTCCTTTCCACATATATACACACACACACACACACACACACACATACATATATATATATATATATATATATTATACTCAAAACCAAACCCAAACAAATATCTAACAACTCTTACACACCTCACTTTATTCATATTCGAATCTAATTTAATAAAATATCTACTCTCGTTCCAACTCAATTGACAAATAAATTTCCAGTAACGAGTGATATTTTCGACAATTATCTTCCGACAAATAAATTTTAATCCAATTTCCAAAAATAAATTTTTGGCATTTAACTCACTAAATACCAAAAATTGGGCTAAAAGTCTAAGAAATTCTACACAAAATACCCTAAAATTGTATAATTTAGAATTTAAAATTAAGGGTCTTACAATGGGATTTAATGAAATGTTTAAGTTCTTATTTCTTCGATTGAGTAGAGACTTTTCGTAGTTTTGCGATGTTTTGTTGTTTTAGTGTAGTGCAAAATTTTGTTGAGAAATCAACAAGACATATGTAAAGTATTTCATATATATTTGGAGTTGTAGATATTTAATTGGAGTCAAATTGAGTGCAAATGAAAGCTAAGATCCATAGCTACACCGAAACCAGATTTAGACTTAAAATAGAAGAAAAATGCAATAAACATCAAACATCAGATTTTGCGGGGATTGCAAAGATTCAGTACTTGCAACAATTCAGTACACTTGCTAAAAAGCTATCATGTTTTTGGTGTCGTTTTCAGGGATTGTCATATCACTATTGAATTATAATGTATTTACTTAATTGGAATTTTTTACTCTGTAATTAAATTTTTGTCTTTATTTTTTTTTATTGAAATTGTTTCATTACTTGATCCAGAAATTTTTGTCAGCTAAACTTCTTATTGATCCAGAAATCGAAAAAACTACAAAAGCAAATAGAAATGCAGTTTGAGAATGGATGCAAAGGAAAAGATAGTTAGTAGTGGAAGAAGAGTGTCTAGGAGAATTCTTCATCTTTGCGGAAATGGTTGATCCAACACCACCTGGGAGAATTCTTCATCTTTGCAGAGAGTGTCTTCATTGTATGTATATTTTTCATTGTTTTAGTCTTATTTGTTTTTAATCATTAGTTAATTTAAGTTATTTGATCTAATTTCTTCATTTTATTCTTGGATTTAATGAAATATTTATGTTCTTATTTCCTTGATTAAGTAAAAAAAAGTTCATAGTTTTATGTTGCTTCGTTGGTTTAGTAAAGTGCGAAATTATGGTGAGAAATTAACATCACATATGTGGAATATCTCAGTCATATCTAGAGTTGTAGGGGTCCAATTAGAGTCAAACCAAGTGCAAATGAAAGTTGAGATCCATAGCTACAACTTTAATGAAGACACCAAAACCAAATGTGAAATCAAATAAGGAGAAAAATACAGTAAATGTTAGACAACAAATGTTGTACGCTCAAGCGCAAATACTTGTGCATTGGGCACATTTCTACAGTATTTTGCCATCCTACCATTTTATAGAATCGTTGGAGCGCCCATGGCACACGCCTAGGGTGCATGATGCGCTACAAAATGCATAAAAAAATGTATTTTTCTCATTTTTCAGGCATCATTTTTGCTATTTTGACTTGTAATTACATCTAGATCTTTCTTCTGGCTTATTTTGACTATTTTTAAATTTGGAAAATTTTGAAAGTTTTCAAATCTAGAAAATTTCAAAAGTTTTTAAATCTTGAAAGTTTTAAATTATTCGAAAGTTTCAAAAATTCTAAAAAATAAGAAGTTTAAAATAGATAAAATTGTATTTTTATGTTGATTGGAGGTAACATGTTTAGATGTGGAGATGCATAGTAAAATTTTGTGTCCATTTATATAATTAAGTTTGTCAAACTAGAGTAGATATGTGGCCCATTTCATTTAGCAACTCTATTTGTTACACACAAAGATTATATAGGTTGCAATTGTATGGCTTATAAAATAAGGGGCAAGAAAACAAAAAGTTAAAACATATTATATGGATGGCAATTGTGTGGTTCATGTCGCTTTAGAGGAATAGAGTCATCTTTTAAGGATGTACGGTGGATTTTAATGGTATCTTGGTTCATATTAAAATTGTCTTGTGCTGGATTATAGCTAGTGTACGTGATAAATTATGGGCTACATTAGTCTTTTAATCTTTTAATTTATTTCATGAATTCACTTTAATTAATTTTATTAAGTTTTTTTTTTCGTTTTTATTTCATAATTATATTTTTTATAGTAAGTTTGTTATTTTCATTAATATTTTTTATAAAAAATATTAAATTTTGTCACATTCTTTCTCTCGTCTTTAAACTCATAATACTAGAAATTCATGATTTCATTTGATCTAAAAATTCAGATAATCCATAGTTTTAAACAAATTACTTTTCAAATTCATAATTTAGAAATTAAAATTCATAATTTTTAAAACTCAAAAAATTGAAAAATAAAAAAATTCAAATTCATTAATTATTTATCATTTATCATTTTTTCACTTTTAGCTACTTTTTCCGCATTCTCTCTCCCTCCTTTCTTAAATCAACCATGTTATTTTTCTTTTATACATAAGACAATATATTTATTATTTTTTTTAATCTGAAACTAGTTTCTATTTCTTGATTATTGGATCAACACAAACCTTTTTTGTCCAAATTCGATAATTTTTTCAATATAATTTTAACGGTTTTTAACCAAAG
>JBBPBT010001444.1:2496893-2507330 GCA_037974875.1 Cicer bijugum
AAAAAAAAAAAAAAAGGAGGATTGGATTACCTTATCCACCATGAATGTCTCTTCTCCATTTACATCCACTTCAAGATTGCAGCAACCTTCCATAGCTTCAAAGAAAATTGAAACAAAATAACAAAACAAATAAAAGGGTATCTCCAATTGAGTTTCTTGAAGTTAGAAAGAACATAATATTCCAAGAAAAGGGAGAGAGATGAGAAGGCCAAAATAGGAATGGAAGAGGAAAAGGAAAAGTTGATGTTGATGAGACATGATAGTATATTTTGAGAGTAAGAAGAAGACAAAGCAAAAGAAGACAGAGAGACAAGAACAGAGGAAAAGGGTTTTGTAGTCAATTGGTGGAGAAGTAATGCGATAGTACTCTTTGAATGAATACAACAAAGACAAAGGTCGAAGTGAATGAGAAGCAACAAGGCATGTAAAGACAGAATAGTCACATATAATATGTGTTTGGGCGGAAAATGAGTCAGATAGAACACACAACACAAAGCTACAAGGAAAATTAAATTAAAACTTGTTGGTTTATAGTATACAATATTGTAGTTGTAGCATAATAACATAGTTTTGTTTTATGGTTGATGGAAAATTTTGAGGGGACCACGTTCATAGCTGGTGGCATATGGTTAAGAGTCACTCGAAATTTTATAAACGGATACAATTCTCATTAAAGTTTAACAAATTGAATTTTGAGAGAAAAAAAATTCTCTTATTTTTATCAAAATGATTTTGATCGAATCATCGTTACACTCATAAAAACTAAGCAAAATCGTTAATATATGTTCAAATAATATCGATGATTGTAGCTAGAATTTCATATGATTTTTAAGCACGTTATAATGAAAATCTAAACTTGAAAATTAAATTTTGATACTCTTATAACATATAAAATGTAAGTGTAAAGTTTGATAGCATTACAATAAATATTGTGAAAATTAAAAGAGGAGATTAGAAATGTAAAATGAAATTTTAAAGTTTTTATATAGAATAAACATGTATTTAACCCACTTTTTTATTAATACAATTTTTAGTGGTTATAAGAGTACACAAGTAACGTAGTTTATATTCACATTTTCCACAATATTACTCCTATTTTGAAAATAAAAATTTAAATTAAATTTGATGTTCTAAAATATGATTTCTATTTCTATTTGATATCTTTTAAAAAGTTAATCAATTTATTTTTCATTGTTAATAACCTCATTTATTCTTTGAAAACAAACTTTCATGAAGAGTAAATTGAACATGTCTACTTTTTTCTATAGATTAAGGAAATTAAGTAGGATCACCTTTTTTTTTGAAACATCACTTAATTATTATTATTAATTAGCATGAATTTTGTTTATATTATTAGAAACTAGAGAAATTAAGAGTATCCACAACAGTGTGTGTTTACCTAACAAATTTAAGTGTTTATAGAAAATGATGCCTAAGGAATAATCCTCTCTTCATTCTTTCTAGATCCACTATAATTTTTATTAAAATAAATCAGTATTGTTAAAATATATTATAATCAAATCGGTCTAAAATTAATGACTCAATAACTATTTTGACAATAACAAAATATATTATTGAGCAATTTATCCTCTAATGATTGCTCTAGTGTGTTGGTGATAATTTGCTAGTCATAACTCAAGATAATCTCATCATGTCGTCTAGTGAACAAGGCCATTTAAATCAATGGGTGTGGTGAAAAATTAGCATATTTAATGATTTCTTGTCGGTTAACATAAATTGATTTTCTTGGTATGATATAATGTTTGATATGAAGAGTGTGTTAAACATCATTAGAAAGAACAATGTGAATGTATTAAAGAAGATTTAATGTGGGATGTTATTTAACCGTGAAAATTATTCTTCAACAAATCAATTTTGAAAGCCTCAAATTTTTCACATGTCAATGTAGAAATGTCACTATTGTCTGTACATCTAATTGGGATTTTTCATAAACCTAGTCGCTCAAGAGATAACAAAATTATTATCTCAAGACCTATATAAAGCTCATGTCAACATTCTTTCTAAAAACATTCATTACAATGTTGTTAGAAATTCATAGAAAGTGAGCAAGTCAAAGAAATCGAAAAATATGTGTTGTGAGAGATTTTATATTTTATACATTTTTCATTGAAAACCTTTATTTATTCTACTTTGAGTTGAAACTATGTTTTCCTCTCAAGTTGAGAGTTGTTTATATTTGATTCAAAACTCTTTTGATAATACTAGAATATGGTCAGATTGATAACTGTGTATTCCGATGTGTAAATGAATTAATTTAGTGAAACTACAATTAATCTCTCAGTTTTTATCTTATTTTTTTACTGTTTATATAGTTCAATTGTTTCCAATGGTTTTTTAAAGAAAGTTTTTAAAATTATACTAATTTGAAAAACATTTCAAATCTTATTTTAAGAAAGTTTTTATAAATCAAATCCAACTATCTCTTTTTTTTTAATTAAATTTAAAATCTAATGACATCATGTAATCATGTTATAGGCTGCTTTGACGAATAAAGCATAGTTTTGATAAAAAGTAATTTAATTAAAAATAAAGTATATAAATGAACCTGAAAGTATGTCGCCCATAAAAATAAAGTATATAAGTCAACCTGAAAGCCTGTAGCCCTTATAGGGATGGGTTCATGCTGTAATTTAGTGCTTATTTTTAATTGGTTTTTATAAGTATGGTTTAAAAACACCTCTAAACATAAATCAACTCTTTATCAACCGAAGTAATCTTTATCTATGATATCCACTATGCTCTACATGCAATTTGGAAGAAGAAGAAGAAGAATACATTGACAATGTATTTTGCAAATGTGCTCCTTGTATTTTGTGCTCTATATATATTGAAGTATCTTTCTCCTAAAAAAACTGAGTTTAAAAGTTAAATATTTTTAACTTTAGAATGTAACACATTCCTACAAAATCGTTAAAAGCCCTATAAATAATAAATATTATATGAACGACACAATTTTTTTTCTGCACCTCACAACGAAAAACAAACGCAAACTTAGAAATAAAGCTTTATATATGGCTTGGACCTTTTATTATTTCTAAAGTGTTTTATTTTTGTTCACCAAACACTATAGTCCAATATTTTAGTTGCCATCATGACCCCGCCCCATTTTTTCTTTATCACAAATGGGAGGATGTCAACTCTCAATGAATTGACCAAATACCAACACAGTGTTGTATAATGGATTTCTTAAGCATTATGTTATGGATTTGATCTATGAACGATTTGTATCAAATATATATATTAAAAAATGTATATCTCTTATACGTGTGCTTGGAATCGCAGCCAAAATACTTTTGACGCACTTCTAAGTATATACTATTATTTATAATTTTTTTATTTCCACGTTCAAAAAAATTTTGAGATCTGTGAAAAATTATATAAATACAAATTTAGATAATAATTAGATAAATCTTTATATTTCGAAAGATTAATTTTAATTTTCGGTTGAAAATATATTGAATATTATTATTAAAAAATATCAATCTTTTAAATAGATTTTCATACTTTAAAATATTATTTTATAATTTTTAAGTGGTGATACTTTAGAAAGAAAAAGTAAAATTTAAGAAATTCATAAAGTATACGAACACCGCTCTTTGCCCCATTCTTTCGTTTATGGAGTTTATATTATAGTTGTTAGTTAGTAGTTAAGCAATTCGGTCGATATGTCCGAGTGGTTAAGGAGACAGACTCGAAATCTGTTGGGCTTTGCCTGCGCAGGTTCGAATCCTGCTGTCGACGTTCTTTTTTTTTATGGTCACAATTATTAATTATTTATAAATATAATTTTAGAGCAGTTATGATTTATTGTGTAAAATGTTTTACGCATATATGAATTAAATTCTTATTATTATATACACCATATTCTATCCTTCCTAAATGTTCATATATTCAATAAAATATTTATTTTATAATTGAAAATATTTTGAATTTTTTGAATAAAAATAAAATTAATTTAATGATTACGAGAGAGATAAATATAAATTCTTTTGTAATTGTTTGATACACATCTAAGGTCATTTTTATCTTGGACTAAAATATGCTCCCTCACTTTAAATTTTATTCAAAAACAAAATCATTTCAATTATATTATTTTTAGGATAAGACCTTTTATCCATAATTAAATTATGTTAATAAGTAAAAAATGCACTAAGATTCATCAAATTTGAGATCTTTTATTACTCGAGTTTTATTTATTAATTTTTCAAAAAAATAACTTTATTTAATAATTAATTATTAGAAAATAAAATAAATGAAGAAATTTAAATAATAATTAAAACACAACAAAATAACGTAAAACTCTAAAATCGGATTAAAAATCATGATCTTCGTCTATTGAAAACTAGCGAATAACACTATGTAAATTTTTTTACAATAGATTGCATTCTCTCAAATACCTTTACACTCCATTATAAATACACCCTCCAAAGAGATTATCTAACTACTTCTGAAAAGTCTAAAACAAGAAAAAGAAAAATAGTCAGATATAAACTTAAAGTGTTTTTGACTGCTGCAAATTGTAATAAAAACTAGAACTATATATCTAGCTTTGAGTTCACTCTTCCCTCACAAATCTAACCAATGTGGCACTATTACAACATATAAAATTTTCAAGCAACTATAAAAATCTCCACATTGATTGAAAATTATATATCTTCAACTTGCATTGTCTACACCGAAAATCATAGTTCAAAAGAACTATCATATTTCACTATAAAAAATATGTTTTACTTAAAGCTAACCCACTTTAAGAATTTTTTTCCCATATCGAAAACCATGCTGAAAAATATGGTACAACTTATATGTTGGCTTTCTCATAAATTTCTTCAATAACTGACATAATTTCACATCTCACCTTGCATCAACGTCAACTAATGTTCATGTGTTAACTAGTTAGCAATAATGCATTTTTTTTCCTATGGCAATGCGGAAATGCTATAAGAACACACTTCTCATTTTTAGACAATATCACTATCTCTCATTATAAAGGAGACATCGGTAGCATTTGAGTTAGAGTCCTTCTTTAACATTTCTCTATCAGGATAATTATTCTTTAAATGCCCATGTTTTCCACATTTGCATCTCTCACATTTCTCTACCACGACAAACATTTTTCATATGCCCAAGTTTTTCACATTTTCAACATTTCAAATTACATCGATAATTTTTCTTCACAAAAATCCTACCTCTAACAACCAACACTGAGTTTGATGAAGTGTTTTTCTCACTTTTTCAACATTTTTTCTTAACAAATAATTTTTTTGACAACTTCAAGCTCAAGGTTTCTTTTCTATATACCAAAGCATATTTGATATGCCCATAGGAAGATAAAAGAGATCAAATGAGTCATAACGCCTTATCTTCATCTTCAATCTTCACTCCAGTGATTTCTAATTCAGCGACAATATTATTAAAAGTACTTAGATGATCAAATACTTTCATATTATCATTCATGCGTAAATTATGAAATTGATCCTTCAACAACAACCGATTTGAGATGTCTTTTGCTTAATATAACCATTCGACAAGTCTTGCACATTCATAGAATATTCTTAGCCAAACACAAATGAATTTCATTTACAACTCTGAAATCTAATTCCTCCCATTTTTCTTTGTTCGTGTCAAAAATATTTTCTTTCAATGCCTTATATAATTCTGATTGTATTAACACATCTTGCACTTGCATTTTCCACAAAGTCAAACGTGATTTTTCCATCGAATTTTTGTATGTTAATGAAAAATTTGACATTGTTGTCGTATGAAAATTGTAAATCGTGCCACATGTAGGTCCCCATGAAAGAAAGGTGAGACACAATGCACCACTTAATAATCAAGTCTTTCCTTAACTAGAATCTTGTCTAAACATACACTTCAATAATATCAAAATTATTTTATGATGTGAAAATTCATACAATCCTATAACCACATATGCTAAGAATTAATAATCAACCAAACCAAAAGTTATTGATACCAAATGTTGGAAAATTAAACAAATACATAAATTTAAATAACAATGAAAACACCATAAAATAACGTGAAAATTTCAAAATCAAAAATTAACATTGTGTAAAAAATTGTTACACCTCATAGACTTCACTTAAATATCACATACTCTCCAAAGAAAATATTTTATTGTCTCACAAAACTCTCCAAAGAAAATATCTAATTGTCTCACAAAACTCTAAGATAAGAGAAAGAAATAGTCAGATATAAACTTAAAGTATTTTTTATTTGTGCAAATTATAATAAATAAAAACGCTAGTGTCATATATATATAGTTATAGTTTTGAACTCCCTCTTATTTTACAATTTGAAGCAATATGAGATTATTTTAACATATAAATTTTTTAAATAACTCTAACATTAATCACAAAAATTTAACCATTATTATAATAATTTAATGTGACATAAATCATTTTTAAAGTATAAGAAGATCTAAATAAATAAATTAAAAGAGGGTTTTTGCCAAATTCTTTTTCTTTAAATATAATAATACTCTTAATATCAATAATAAGCATTATCCTTTCACTCCATTTTGATATTTTACTGTCGAACGAAGGAGGAAAATGTCTCTCTCTTTTCATTTTCCTCTCTTTCCTCTAAAACATTGTCCTCTGGTTCCCTTTAACTTTCAAAACAATGGTCAATGGTCAATGGTCAATTTCACATATTTCCTCTAGTTTATTATAAGGAATAAATTGATTTTTAGTGGTTATAAAATTTCAACTTTTTTTATTTTTGAGTTCCTATAAAAAATATAATTTTTAATTCTTACATAATTATCATACATATACATGTAGTTTTGATTTATGTTGTTAAATCAATATATATTTTTAAATGAATATAAATCAACAAGTATGTTTGCAATATTATAAAAAATTCTCATAAAAAATGAGCTCAAAATTCGATATCTAAATTTACATTTTCGTTACTTTTATTTTGAAATTTTTATATTTAAAAAATTTATATTTAATTCATTTCAAATTAAAAAAAAATTAATTTTTTATAGATGAAATTTTTATAACATTGTGAACGTGCTTATGAAAAACATTTAAATTTTTTAAAGTTTAAAAACAATTAACTATATTTTTTACAACAAAGACTAAAACTACTTAGTGAATAAATTGTATGCACTAAAAAATATATTTATATCTTACAAGAACAAAATTTAAAATATTGAAATTTTATAAAGAGTCAAAATATATTTAACTTTTATTATACAATTAAAGAACTCAATCCTTGTTGCAAAGAATGAACTAAAAGGAAACACTTTGGGTGTTTCGTACCAAAAAATAGCATTTTTTGGGTTAGAACATAAGTTTTGCCTCACTTTTTTTTATTTTATTTTGAAGATTTGCCTCACTAATTTTTAGCATATAGTTTGGGAGAAGACGAAACTCATTTTTGTGTTGGTTTAAGACCAATGAGAACCGTTATGATGTGATAGTGTAGTAGGCTATCGAGAAGGTTAGGAGGATTCAAGAGTTGCTAAAAGTAGGAAAGTGAGCTCTTAAATTCCATAAAGAGGAACATGTGTTTCTGCAAAACGTTGCCATGTTGCTTATCAAATAGCCTTGCCCACAAAATATGTAAGACCTATCTCTTGTGATTGACCAAGATATATACTACTAAAAAAGAACATGACTTTTGAGACATCATTACACATGCAAGTCAACAAAGGCAATTGGAAAAGAAGAAAAAGACTAGAGGAAATGAGTAAGAAATAAATAAAAGTTTGTAAAAATAAAAAAAAAATATCATAAAATGAATAAACAAATCAAGAATAATGTTTCCAACACACTTTCTAATACATATTAATTAGCTCGTTATATGGAATTCACATAATTTAATGTAATAGAATGTATTGAAATATGTGTTATTAATCCTTCTCATAACTTATAAATTAACTAAAATTATGAAGTCATAATCTCATGATCTATTTATTAGTGTTGTGCTACATTAATAAAAGGGTTCACTTGTTATACATATACAAATATGGTTTACAAATATTTATTGCACCTCAAATACAAGCAATCTCACTCAAACTCTTATTAAATAATCACTTGTACTAACTTGAATGTTGAAGTGTCTCTACAAAAACTACCACCACATCCCAAAACAATTGGAGGGAGGACATACGTATCTCACCAAAGCTTGTAGATCCAATTCAGATTTGAAAATGAGACAAATTTATCATAATCCTAATGAAGGGATTTTAATATAACATAATTTGGAGGGATTTGATTTATTTATTGCATGCATAATAGCATATGCTTAAATTCAAATAGTATAATTAAAATGTAAGTTCAACCTAACCTATTTTTGATTCACCACTGTGTATCATATTTTTAAGTATAATAAATTTTGTTTACTAATATATAATTTTCACGCATTTAAATTGGATTGTTTTTTTCATTTTTGTTTTAAAACCAATACTTATCACTTGATGTATATTGTCAAGAGATATGTTAAATATTAAAGCAACGATCGAATGACATGTTCCGACCTTAGCTCAGTTGGTAGAGCGGAGGACTGTAGTGGTTGAACCTCGGTAATCCTTAGGTCGCTGGTTCGAATCCGGCAGGTCGGATTTTCTTTTTTCCTTTGCAAAAACTATTTAAATATCGTTGCAGAATATATGCAATCATATTATTATTATTATTAAATTACACAAATGTATTTGAATAAAAACAACATAAAATTTATAAAATAATTAGCATCTTTTATAAAATAGAGTGTTAATTTTATATTTGTCTTAGTTATGAAGTATAAAATTCCATCCAAAATTTAAGAGGAATTCGATTAATTTTATTTGTATATGTTTAGACTAATAGCCTAAATACTCTTTGTCATGATTTTATTTAAATCGTTCTTAATATTTGTGTGTTTAGGGTTTAATAATATATATGATATGTGGGACTATAGTAGCAATTTGTTTTTATAGATAATTACTCGTGTCAACATTAGTATTTATATTATAGATTTTTACTTTATCCATTCAAGATATTTTTTTCCTCCAATGAGTAAGAATTTAATTGGCATCCCAAACATGGAAGGTAACTACTCATAAAATTAAGGTTTGGGTGGTACCCTTTCAAATAATGTTCAACTTTTTTTAATGCTAATTTTTTAAGAAAAAAAAACAATTTAGGTGTAAAATAAATACAAAATGACGCTTTTATGGTAGATATAAAAATCTATATTAAAAGATGAAGGGAGCATTAATATAAAAATTTTAATAAATGAAATTTATTTTATTATTAAAATCGATTGTACTATTTGAATGATAGACTTATAATTAAGGATGTTCACGGATTTAATATATCCACCAATTCAATCACCAAAACCAACTCAACTAGTATTGTGACTTACTCATTCAAATTAGAGTTTAACTTGGATGAAGCCATTTATATTCAAAGGTATTTGATTCAAGTAGCAAATGTGACATTTTGAATCTACAACTCATCTTATTTACTTGAAATAAACGTTTTTATTTATTTTTTCTATTATTTATATATAACTATAATTTAGTTGTTGAATTTATTTAATAATTTATTGCTAATTTAATTAATTTAAGTGTTTTGTTGTATTGTTGAATTACTGTAAATAATAAATGATATGTTTAGATTTTGTGATTTTTGAGATGTTCTAATATTTAAATTTAATTAAAAAATTAGAATAAAAAATAGTATTTTTTATTTATGATCCATTAACATAAATTAATCTAATCTCTTCTTAATGAAATTAATTTAGATAAAACCGACCTAACCCAATTTAATCCGTTAACGTCTCTCCTTATAATGATGCTGATAAAGTATTTTTTTTTTGTTTAGTCACGAGATGAATTGATATTTTAAATAATTTCATAATTATAAAACAATTTAATAAAATATCAAACATTAAATATTGTGAGGATTTCCATCAAATGATATTTTCACTGTGAACGAGGAAATGAAAACAAATCTCAATGCTTGAGAGATATATATCTGTCACAAATGAAGCACCAAATATGAATACAAGTATAGGTGGCAATAGACAAGAGAGGAGTCTAACATACATGAGTCTACCACATTGCTTACAAAAATTTAAATTAAATCACGTTTTTTTTATAATCAGACAATGTTAAAAAAATTAGAAGATTATTTATTTAAAAAAGTGCCAGACTACATGTAAAAAAAAATATTTTTATAATTGATTTAATTAAATAAATATAAATAATAAATTTTATTCCTATTATTGTTATAGATTAGATTTTGAACTTTATGTTAAATTATAAATTTATTAACTTTTAAGTAATTTAATCATACTATTTTACATTATTTTTTGTTATTTTTATATATATTACTAATAAAATAGAATTAAAATATGATGTCACATAAAGTTAAATTATTTAAAATATTATATTAAATAAAAAGT
>JBBPBT010001444.1:2509095-2541675 GCA_037974875.1 Cicer bijugum
TTCTCATGTGTGTTTAACTATCTTTTCTAATGAGATGAAGAGAATTATTATCTTGTTTATTATAATCAGAGTCCATAATCATTATTTATAGTAAGCACACGACATTTCGTTAAGAACTATGATTATCCAACTTTTATTATTTATATTTATTTCCCATCATAAAAATAGAAATATAACTTATGGTATCTACACAATATTTTTCTTGACAATTATATCCTTAGCCATAAACCTTATATGAAATAAATCACTTTAATATGTTTAATTAACATAATGGTTCTAACATATTTAAATATTACATGTGTCACCCAAATTTTTTAACAATCTCTCAGTGATATTATAAACTTTGAACGTATCAATATTTCGTCCATTTGTTATATCAATATATTTATATAGAAACAAAATGATCTTTGCTATATCAATCATAATTAAACTCATGAATGATTAATAGCATTAATACATCCAAATGACATTGGTTAATTATGAAATGTGTAGCATGAAAATCACATGAACGTAATCTATACATGTCAATTTTCAACTGGACCCACTTTATATTAGTGAAATCATTAAACAAAATTTTATTATATATAGTGTAATAGACTGAATACTAAACTTTATTTCGGATAAAAAGTTTCAAATATAAGTGTATGCATACATAGTACCGAAATAAAACATAAACTACAACAACAACTAACTCCCACTAAATCAAAGAATCCCCACATATGACACTCATGTGAGAGGCATTCTCAATAGAGACTTTGGGTGAGAGACTCTTTGTTATAAGGAATGCTATTATGGAGTTTATCCTTAAGCATTCTATTGAAATATGTCTACTTTGCACTATTTCCTTTACAATTAGGAACTTGATGTCAATGTATTTCGACTTTGTCTTTCCTATTGTTATTGGAGTATACCACAAATGATTTGTTGTCACAAAACAAATTTAGTAGTCTTTTAATTTCTTTCACCATTTGCAGCATAGTGACAAAGTAACTTAACCAAATTGTGTGGTTAGATGTCTCATAACATTCTACAAACTATGTTGCCATGATGGATGAAGCTACTAGAGTTTGCTCAGTACTTACGCCAATAAATTGCACCACCAACCAACAAATAAATATAACATGAAATATATATTTTACTATATTGACATCCAACAAAATCAGATTCATAATATCCAATGATCTCAAAAAAGTATGGCTATCTCTACATGTGAGTATATAATCTTTTGTTCTTTTTCAGATATCTAATAATTTTTTTGAGTGCTTTCGATTGATCAATTCTTGAATTATATTTTAATGAATAGATAATCTAAATTGATTGTTTCTAAATGAACAATAACAACTAAATTTGTCCAACCATAGAACATAAACTAAATTTTATCTAAAAGACGGTACAAAAAAAGTATCCATTAAATTCAAATAATAACTAGTACTTAACAACAACTTCAAATGTCATGTTGCCTCCACTTATACCAACTTGCCATTTCCCACATAAATGTGTTTTTCAGCATCATTGCCCCTTCGATAACTTAGGCAACCTTGCATTGAAACACTAATGTTAGTAGTAACATCATAGTCTAACCACCGAGTGTTTCCGAGTATTAAAAGCTAATTTTACTTCAGAACAAACTTTTCTTTTTCAAATCATACTACCTACTTGGTACATGTGACATTTTATTTCGTAGATATTAATCATTTTATATTATCATATTATATGTCACATTATTTAAAATATATTACTTCGTTAATTTTTAATTAAAATTTTAAAATGATAAATTTTAAAATAAAATAATCAATTTCATAATTTAGTAAAAATAAAAACACTAAAACTAAAAAAAGAATCCAAAAACATAACATAAATAAATATATCATAAAATACCTATTTCATTTCGAACTAACAATATATATCTAAATTACAAATATGCTAAATTACATTTGTGGTCCCTTAACTTAATTTCAGGTAACGTTTTAGTCTTTTATTTTATTTTATTTTTTCTTATGAGTTGGTCCTTTATTTTCAATAACGTTTCAATTTGATATTTTATGTTTTAAAATTTCAATAATGTTATCCTTTTTTATTCAAAAATTCAAAAAAGTCGTCAAAATTTTCAACCAAAATCCATAAAATTAATAATCATCTTCAATATAATGCAAATTTTATCAAATCCATAACTCAAATATTCAAATACACTCATATTTTCATCTCCAACAATATCAAATAAAAAAAAATGAAAATATGAGTTTATTTCAAGATTTAAGTTATGAATTTGATTAAATTTGTATTTTATTGAAGATGATAATGAATTTTATGAGTTTTGTTTGAAAAATTTGATCATTTTTTTGAATTTTTGTAAAAAAAAGGACAACATTATTGATTTTTTAAAACATAAAATATCAAATTGTTACTTAAAATTAAAATAAAGAATCAACTCAACAAAAATATAAAGAACTAAATTGTTACCTAAAATGAAATTAAGTTAACAGACCATAGATGTAATTTAACCTCACAAATATTAAATGTACAACTAAAAGCTAATGGTTCTGCATTCATGGTGCTTGCTTGCAAGTAATTGGAGTCGGATCAACTATAAAAAATAAAAAATAAAAATTGACATATGTTGGAAGATCAAAAACAAAAAATTTCAAACTTGACGATTATATATTAAACTTAAAAAATGTACTTAAATCAAACAGAAACCCATAAACTTAAAAAATCGCTTGTTAAAATATTATAAAATTAATGAATTAATTATAAATTCTTATTTATAATAAATATTTTTTCTGACAACCATATATTAATCATAAATTTTATATAAAAATATAATAGATCACTTTATTTTACTTAATTAACGTCTTAACACATTTAAATATTAAAGTACAATTTAATTTTTTTAACATGTTCACCTTCTCTTTCCACGACCTATCAAGACCTAAAACTAGAAAATAAAATTCAGTTATCAAAACTACTTTCATAGTAAAATAGTTTACCGGTCTTTTAGTTATAAATATTTTTTTTACTCAAGTTTTAATTTTTTCATTTAAAAAAAATGGTTCTAAAAAGGGAATCAAATAGACTTTTAACTTGTAGTAAATAATATTACGCATAATAATTTGAGTCATTGTTAATAAACTCTTTTAACTTTTGTTTAATCTACCATAAGTCTCTCATAAGCCTGTCAGAAGCTTGCGCACCACAAAGAAATAGAAGCACCTCAATCTCTACTTGAGTGTACCAAATCGATGTAACCAAGCAAAGAGTCAACGAGTTTTCACTTTTTAGTTGATGAAAAATCGAATTGACTTTTTTAAAATAAATAATTATTTCATTTTAAAGAAATAATAATAATAATAATTGATGTTTAAATAAATAATTGATATTGTTAATATTTTATAAAAGAATCTATACTAAAAGTTACTGTCAATAATAATGATTTTAGTCAATTTTTTTAACCATAATTAAAAAAAAACTCTAAAACTAACTATCAATTTTAATTAAACACTTTTCCATATAATTAGTGTTTAAATATTTTTTTAATTTAAATTTTAAATCATACAACATGTATATTATAATTGAAATTTGGATAAGTAAAATTCAATCACACAACTATATACAATAGAAAAAGTAGAAAGACAGACACCATTTTTTTTAGTTTTAGATTTGTTCTGTTGAATTTCAGTTTTTCTATTTGTTTTTCACTTTTTTTCAACTGAGATTGAGTGGTAAACAAATATTTTTAATGTATAAGTTCCTTGAAATTTGAATTGCATGTGCAAGGTCTGTCCCTTAAATTTAAGCGATCTCGAATTTTACATAAACAAACTCCAATGATAAAAAAAAAAAGAGTGATAAAATACAAGGGACATTGGAGATGTTCTAAAATTTTACTATCAATATCTAATAATTTAATCAATTTTTCTAAATTTAAATACAAATCATATTAAAAAAAACTCTAAAACTAACTATAAATTTAATCAAATATTTTTCTATATAAATTTGTGTTTAATGATATAATAATTCCAAATTCATATTTTAATTTAAATCATACAGCATGTATATTAGAATGTAAATTTAAATAAGATAAATATTATAAAAGTGAAACAAATAAATTAAATTAAAACAAATTTTATACAATAAAATATAATAATGTACATAACTAAATACAATAAAAAGAAAGCAGATGGACACACATGTGTAATAGAAATGATATGTATATGCTAGCTGTGTAAATTGATTTTATTTATTTTTATTTGTTTTAAAATAGATCATAAATTATATTATAATTAACTCATATAACTATGAAGTTTCAGAGTCGAATATGAGAGAAGACGTTCAATCTAGTAATATCGATATTTATCAGTTGAGTTTAAATTTAGGATAAATTAATTTTAGTTTTATATTCGATACAAAAAAGACTTCATGAGGCGTATAATAAATGTCACTTTTTCTCGTTTCTTGTGTATTAAAAAATGACTATAAATAAAAAAGAAAAAATAGTGAGTTTATCAAATTATCCTTCTTAGTTGTTAATATATTTTTTACTATCACAAATGCAAAATAGAATTAATATTTTGAAAATACTGTACATAATAATAATTGAAGGGTGCAATTGAAAAAAATATTAAATGTTATATTAAAATTTGAAAATCACATTTATTTTGAGACAAAATTTTCTTGCTAATAACACTCATACGGAGGAAATACTATTTTGCTATATCACTTTAAATGCTTTTATAAGACTTTTGAATAAAATATGCTTATAAATAATATTTGATTCATAATAATGTCTTTAATACATATCAAAATATCAATCAAAACTTGAAGACCAACTAAAGATGTGACCATCACAACAAGAAAATTGGCACAAGCCTCCAATTAGGGAGGACTCCAACTTTTTTTTATAATATAACATAACATTTGAAAAATTATATTGATATATTTAATTTTATATATTGAACTCTCTAAAATTTTATATTTATATTTTATGCTTGAAATAAATAGTCAATTTTCCATCACTTGATATGTGACGCGCGGCTGCAACTTACAAGACCTCACCATCCACACTATCAAATGTTATAATTTATATTAGGGTTATGTGATTTTAGGTGTTCAATTTTTAAATTCGAACATCACCTCAACAAACACATTAAGACGACTCTTACCATAACAAACATGTGAACAACATCATTGACGTGTCTCTTACTAAATTCTGAGGGTGAAGCTATTAACATTATACATATTATTATGGAAGGAATAAACAACTTTCTTTGAGTCCAACTCAATCAATATGACCTAATTGTACCTCGCGAATTCGTCTCAAAGCTATAAGAAATTTATAGCTTTTCCTATATCAACTACACAAATGAGAGCAAACCATTTAGTTCTAGTGAATAAGAATTGTGTAAACTCACCTCTTATATAAATATCAATGTCCACTTTGTTTATACCTAACAAGAAACAAACATCAATATTGATTTGAAGTTACCTGGTGCGTTGGTCTTTTTCCCAAGATTCATGTTGGTAGCCACATTCAGACATGCTTCTTAGGGTCGCACAACACACGCAAACACCCAACCACCCAACAATTGCACCACTCTCTTGCAAACCTGAATACCAAAAGAGTAACATCAATAGTCTATATGATGTCAAATATCTGAAATTATAAAAACTTGGATATCATTCCATAATCCACTTTTTTTTGCCAAATTCTAATACTATTTTGTGAATGAAAAAGCCACGTCAAAGGAAATTCTTTACCTTTATTGGAACATACAAACACCAAATAAAATATCATCTTCCATCAACTATAATATTTGATGAATCAATTAGTTCATTAAGACACAAACGACAAATTATTTTTACTAGATAATTGTTGATCAAATTTATTTATCTCTCGTTTGAACTATGCATTATTGGAACTCCTTTTGTTTGATAATTGAAGGGAGTAAACTATTAAATTCTTCTTTGATTTTGTAAGGCACTCTTAAATAAGTCTATAAGATACAAATATTTCAAAAACATCTCTCGCTTTGTCTAATGTTGCTCATAAGGCAAAACATCTCCCGTTTCGTCTATTATTGCTCATACTGAAAATCGTATAAAATCAAATATTGTTAGATTTGTTTAGATCTTCTTTTATGAAAATTGCTCGGATCGAATTTCATATTCATATTTTTAAACCGAATCAAAATCGTATTTATAAACTTTACTTATTTCATTTTATTATTACGAGATATTGTATTAAACTATTATTTGTTTACCATTAGTTTTTAATCTTTGGAATATATGGTTTTTTCTTCAAAATTAACTCAAACTGCATTACAAACACCCCATGTATAATTAAGGCTTAATTGCAATTTTGGTCCCTCTATTTTAGCTGAATCGCGAAAGTAGTCACCCTATTTTGTTTCTCACTAGTTTTGGTCCCCCAAGCAGAATTTTGATCAAAAACTTCATGAAATTTCATTTTTTTGTATTTATTTAAGTCACATCATGCCTCAAGATCTCATTTGGAACAATTGTACCTGAAATATATGATCATAAATGGTGTAATATGACTTTAAAAAAATAAAATTTTATCAAATTTTGAACCAAAATTCTGTTTGAGGGACCAAAATTGGGGAGAAACAAAATGGGGGGACTACTTTCGCGATTCAACTAAAATAGGGGGATCAAAACTGCAATTAAGCCTATAATTAAAGTGTCAAGTTGGTCCATCAATTTAACCACTTATTATGCATTTACTCTATAAAATTTCTATGGAACCTACACTTGAAATAATGTTAAAAAATGTCATTACAAAATGACTGAAACAAGTAATATTTGAAAGAGAGAAAAATTTATTTCAAATTTTCATAATTTCGTAGACCTATTTGAGAAAACTTAGAGTTGAATGTGATGATTCTCTAACCTAAGATTAAGCTAAAAATTTTAATTTAAATATATATATATATATATATATATATTTAAAGTTTAATTATCACATAAGGTGTAAATTTTTTTAACATCCCACAATTATTCTCATACATGACCTTAGAGATAATCATGTAAATATCCTCACTAATATAATACAATTAACATTGACTTATAATTATTTACATAGAAAATGTATAAGAAATGATTATATATATGTATATAAATAAATAATTTAATAGTGTAAAAATAATGTTATGAAACAGTTAAATACTCGTTGAACTTACTAAATAAAAAAAAAAAGAAAAAACTGTTGCTAATTGCTAATTAACACAAAAAGGTTTCGTTCTATCAAAGCCCACAAGCGAACTTGCAAAGCGGGAGAGAAAAACACGAAGATATATATATATATATCATCAGATAGAGAAAGCTTTAGATACAAAAGTTTTTTCTCCTTCTATTTTGATTCGTCAAAACAGAGTCTCTTCATATACAAATTTCTTACGGAGCCATACTTTCTCTCAATTTCTCGATCTTGTTTTCGTTCACCTTCTCTCCGATTAGCACCGTTTACAATTTTCTCTCCGATCCGTCTCTTTCTTTTTCTCATTAATTTTCTTGGTAATTTTCTTCTCTTTGTTCTTCTGCGTTTCGGTTTTCACTCTTCTCGTTATATTATTAACGGGAATGAGAAATTTCGCGTTGTGTGTTAAAACGTTTGCGAATGTGTTGGAGTTACTCGTGTTTCGACAAAACCCTACATTCGCTTCGGTTATGATTTAATTTAATTAATTTGTTTGTTTTTTTGTCTGAATTTATGGAATTTAGGGTTTTGAATTGGAGCTGTGGAATTGAGGAGAGAGGAAGCGTGTGAAGTATGAGCATTGATAGTCCCGGCGAAGAGGTGGATTAGGGTTTCAAAGTTTCAGTCTGGAGGTGAATATTCTTCCAATGGGTGATGGAGGTCTGGCGTGTTTGCCTTTGCAGCAGCAGCAGCAACAACAACAACAGAATGTTATCGAGAAGTTGCCAAATGCAGCGGAGAATGTGGTTTGTGGAGCGAAGACTGAGAATGGTTTAAGTTCTGAGTTGGTTAAGGTTCCTGGAAAGAAGATTATTACCAAGAAGGTGGTGAGAAAGGTGAAGAAGAAAGTAGTGTCAATTGTGAAGAAGAAAGTACTTGTGAAGAAAGTTGGAGCTGTGAAGGGAAAATTGGGATTGGACGGAGTGAGTGGCAAGGGAAGTAATGGTGTTGAGAATGGCGAAATATGCAGCGGGCAGAAGGAAGAAGTGGAAGAGGGTGAATTGGGGACTTTGAAGTGGCCAAGGAGTGAAGTGGAGAATGGAGAGTTTGCGTCTGAGAAGCTGCTGCCACAACCGCCACCACCACTGCCAAGGAGAAGTGAAATTGAGAATGAGGATAATGACAGTGAGAGGTGGAGAAAAATGCAGGTTGAGAAGGCAGAGCTTATTTCTGACAATTGGAGAAAAGATGAGATAATTTCTGAGAAGAGATGGAAAGAAACTGAGAAAGGGGCATATGGGTCATGGAGAGGTGATGATATTGAGAAGGGAGAATTCATTCCGGATAGATGGCATGGAGGAGACACAGGGAAGGATGATTATGGGTATGGTAGAATCAACAGGTATGGGCCATATAGGGAAAATGGGTGGAAAACTGAACGTGATCGTGACCGTGAATGTACATCGTCATCTGGGAGGTATGCAAGTAATGAGTTTTTTAGGAAGAATGAATTGAATAGAAGTGGGGGTCAGCATGGTAAAAGTGCTCCTAGGTGGGAGAATGGACAAGATAGAAATATAAGGATAAGTTCAAAGATTGTGGACGAGGAGAAAAATGAACACAATGGTAGGATTCATCATGCATGGGATTACTCTTCTGGAAGTCGTTTGAAGAGGCACGTGACTGACTCAGATGATTATGAGCGGAAACAGTATGGAGATTATCCTGGTTTCAAAAGTCGAAGGCTATCTGACGGTGGCTCACGCCATGTTTATTCAGAGCAATATTCTCGTGTTTCTGTTGAGAGATCTTATAGAAATAGTTCTTCAAAAGTACCTGTGGACAAAGATCGTGCTAGGTATTATGATAAGCATGGATGCAGTCCTGGTTATTCTGAGCGATCCCCACATGATCGAGCTAGGTACTATGATTATAAAGATCGTGCTTATACCCGTCGATCACCTTATGGCCGTGACAGATCTCCATATAGCCGTGAGAAATCTCCGCATGGTCGTGACAGATCTCCATATAGCCGCGAGAAATCTCCACATGGTCGTGAAAGATCCCCATATGATAGGAATTGGGAAAGATCCCCGTGTGATAGGAGTTGGGATAAAAGTCGTCACCGTGATCATAAATATAGAAGTCCTACTCATTCTGAGTGGTCCCCACAAAATCGAGGTCAGCAACACGATTGGAGGGACCGGACTCCAAACTTGATAGAGCAATCTCCACGTGATCGAACTAGACAAAATATTGATCAAGAAACAAGTGATAAAGCCTTATCAAGTGAAAAACATAATTCACAATATAGCTGTAAGAATCACGATAGCAAGAGTATTCCAAAGGAGTCAAATCTTCCAGGTATAGAATCTCAAGGTGAAAGGATTGTGCATGATGCCAATAAGTCTGTCAAGAAAGCTATATGCATTGAACCTGAACAGGAACAAAAGTCCTGCAGCCCAGCTGTAAGCTGCAAAGATTCTCCTTGCTTGCAGCTACCTCCTGTGGAGCAGCCTTCTATGGAAGAAGATATGGACATATGTGATACTCCTCCACATGTTCCTGTGGTTGCTGATTCATCATTAGGAAAATGGTTTTACCTTGATTATTATGGTGTAGAACACGGTCCATCTAAATTATCTGACATCAAGGTTCTTGTTGATGGTGGTATACTTACATCGGATCATTTTATTAAGCACACAGATAGTGACAGGTGGCTCACTGTTGAGAATGCCACATCACCTTTGGCAGCTCAGAGTTTTCCATCAATTATTGTGTCAGACACCATAACCCAGCTGGTAAACCCTCCAGAAGCTCCTGGTAATCTTTTGGCAGATACTGGGGATGTTCTTCAATCTGGTCCTGAGAATTATCACGAAATGCAAGCACCTTCCCTGCAACCAATGCTATGTCCTGATCGTAGTACGCTTGCACCTGAACTGTTGGAGGACCTCCACATTGATGAAAGGGCTGGTGTTCTCTTAGACGGTTATGATGTCATTCCTGGAAGGGAGCTTGAGGCAATAAAAGGTGTTTTCTTCTGTTAATGATATTTGTTTAGATTTCTTTTTCGAAATAAAAAATATATTTTTATATCAATATGCACATTTTTCCTTATTTACTCTGATATCTTATCTTTCCAATCTTGTTTGTTTTATTGTCTTGCAGAAGCTTTGCAAATGAGTTTTGAATATGTGAAGTGTGACCGTTGTGGAGACTACAAAGGTATGTAATTTCTGGACAGCCTAGTTATTCATGTTTCATTTAGAAATTATGATCGATATTTCTTTATCTAAGGCTGCCATGTGGTGATTTACAAGTTGTACTTTTAGATTTGATTGGTAGCATTAAATGGTGTTATATTCAAAATTGGTTTTATTTAATATAGTTTAGTTGTCGTTTACTGAATGTCTTGGTTTATTTATCAGAAGGTCTCGTCTCGTAGTTTTCAAGGCGGTTTTACAATTTGTTGACTTGCCCCCCTCCCCTGACATTGAGAAAAATTTAAAACTTATCTAATGGTCTATATAACACTTTTTTGTTCATTTAGGAATTATGATCGATATTTCTTTATCTAATGCTGCCATGTGGTGATTTACATGTTTTACTGTTAGATTTGATTGGAAGCATTAAATGGTGTTATATTCAAAATAATGGTTTTTATTTTATTATTGTTTTTGGTCCATCTAGTGAGAAGGATTTTATTGTTGTTTTTTAGTTTATTAACGTTTCTGTTTTTGTTAATTGATACGTGCCAAAATTGATTGTAGAGTTGTCGAGGTATCTTCTCGTAGTTTCTAAGGCGGTTTCACACTTTGTTGACTTGACCCCGCTCCCGACATTGAGAAAAATTTAAAACTTATTGAAATGCATTAATTAGATGCACACTGTAATTCGGAGGTTGTATCTTTTCAAATAAATGCATGTGGATTATGGAGTTTTTATCTACTGTGGAAACTGTTTTTAATGGTCAATATAACACTTTGGTGGTCATTTACAATATATATGGTAATTTGCAAATAATTTGTTTGAACTCTAATATCCTGTTGTACTACTTGCTTGAATTTTCTATTTCGTTTAGTTGAACAAACAATTTAAGTTATGGCCCAGGGCCATTTGTCATCTTAGGTTATTTAGAATTCCACTTCAGCTTTACAACCAATATGGTGGTAGCATAAACCTTTGTACATATTTTTATGTTGCAAGTAGATGAAATGCATAAAATAACATGTTTTGACTTATATTTAAAATAATCCATTTTGATGTGAACTAGTGATGACTTAAAATGGTGATTTCATTCATCTTGTTACGTACTCAAATTAGTTTGTTCCTTGACTTCAACTGAAGAAGTTCAAAAAGCAAATGACACTTAGAGGTGTGTGCTCTATGACAAGTATTCTTCTCTCTTTTTGTTTAGGTTTTCCTGGTCTTGATGCTTGCTTGAGCATGGAGTGTGATTCAAAAATTGATTTTGCATCAAGAGCACATGGGTCCCAGTTAAATATGCCTCCTGACAAGGATAACGATGACTGGTTTTCTGCTCGATGGTCATGCAAAGGTGGTGACTGGAAGAGGAATGATGACTCCCAAGATAGACATTGTAAAAAGAAACTGGTCCTAAATGATGGCTTTCCATTATGTCAAATGCCTAAGTCTGGATGTGAAGATCCTCGTTGGTCTAGGAAAGATGACTTGTATTATCCATCCCACAGCAGGAAGCTTGATATTCCTCTTTGGGCTTTTTGTACTGATGAATTGGTTGATTGCAGTGGTGCTGTGAGCAGACAAGTTCAGAGTAAGCTTGCTGCTGTTAGAGGAGTGAAAGGAAATGTTCATTCGGTGGTGAGGATAAACGCATGCGTGGTCAAGGACCAGGGATCATTGGTCTCCGAGTCACACCTCAAGACCCAAGGCAAGGATAGATATCATTCAAGATCAACCCGACCATCCTCTTCAACCAGTGATAGCAAGAGATCATCAGCTGAAGAAGATATCCAGTCAAAAACTGTTAATGATCAAGGTTCTCAAGGCTATTGTAGGACTGTGGAATTCATGAATATTTCTCAAGACCATGTTTGTGCCGTCCATGACTTGCAGTTGCATTTGGGTGATTGGTATTATCTGGATGGTTCGGGGCGTGAAAGAGGGCCTTCATCGTTTTCGGATCTACAGATTTTAGTAGACCAAGGAATTATAAAAAAGTATAGCAGTGTGTTCAGGAAATGTGATAAACTCTGGGTTCCTGTTACCTCTTCTGAAGAAACATACAATGTCAGTCTCAAGAGTCACCAAGAAAGCTGTTCAGTGTCTGGTGAATTTTCTGGACACGCATCATTGCAATCTCAAGGTATTTCATTTGGTGAGCCTCATTCAAAGTCAAATCTGTTTAACAGCTTATACCCCCAGTTTGTTGGTTATACTCGTGGGAAGCTACATGAATTAGTAATTAAATCATATAAGAGCCGGGAGTTTGCTGCAGTAATAAATGAGGTTCTAGATCCTTGGATCAATGCAAGACAGCCAAAGAAGGAAATTGAGAAACAAATATTTTGGAAATCAGGTAACAGTTCTTTTTTAATAATTTGTTTACTGCTGTCCCTGTTCTGTTTCAACATACTATGAGTATATGACATGTACATTGTCTTCTTTTACCTTGAGTAATAAGTAATTTGTGTCTCTTTTACCTTGACTAATTTAAAGGTACATTGTTTAGATTAAACTTAAATAATTAAATTAACATAAACCAATTAAATTAATTTTGAATTTGTTAAAATTCAGTGTATGTTTAAATTATTGCTTGATTGTGCAACATCCTACGTTAATTGTTAGTTGTCCTAGTCAATACAACTTCCTAGACATTGAATGTAATTATTGCAGCATCGGTATAAGTAGAAGGTTTGTGTTGTCATTAGACACACAAGAAACTCAGAAATTTCTCATATTTTTATATGGTATCAGAGCAGGTTCTGATTCTGACATATCTTTGGGCTTCACTGATGCCACCGGCAGCATCATAACCACCGTTTTTCATAGTTTTTCCACAGTTATGTCCTTTTTTATACTGTAACAGCTGTGCCAACACCATCCCCTCTTTTCCAGTGCGACCCACCGCCTAAAACCACCACATGCTTTAAGCTTGTTACAGCCCAACAGTTGTCAAACTTAGTTTCATTTTTTTGTGAGGAAATGTTTTGATGTAACAAGCTTAAAGCATAGTAAGCTTTAGCTGAAGGGGTAGTGTCAAAATTCAGTGTATTTTTAATTATTGCTTGATTGTGCAACATACTAGGTTAATTATTAATAGTCCTAGTCAGTACAACATCCTAGCTTTGAAAGTCATTGTTGCAGCATCATTATAAATAGAAGGTGTGTGATCTCATTAGATGCACAAGAAACTTATAAATTATTGAATAAATTGCTTTCAACAAAAGCAATTAAAAAATTAAAAATTATATGAATTTTTGTTTGAGGGTATGTTTGTACTTTAAAAAATAATAGCATTTATCTTTTCTTATTTTCTATTCAACCAAACAACGGAAAAGAGGGAGATTCTTTCGCTTCTATTTCTTCCCTCTTTTTCTTATAACAAACAATATTTTAAGTTTACTCTATTTCTTACTTATTTCTCTCTTCACCTTTTCTTCTCACAACCAACCAAAGCCTTAAGGATAATTTTTTCTTTTCATAATAATCACTATTAAATATGAGGGTGAGCCTCGGTGCAAACTGTAATGTTGCTGCCTTAGGCACTGGGTTACCCTTTTTATAATCACTGTTAAATATAAAATAAATATAAATATTGGAAAAAAATCTACATTTCATAAAAAATATCTAATTATTACTTCATATTTATTTATATTTTCATAATATTATTTACTTAAAATATTGACGTGCTGGGGAATGTTTATTTCAGAAGCTGATGCACATTCTTCTAAAAGAGCCCGAGGGCTGGTTGATGATAGTGAAGAAGAGAGTGATTTTGAAGATGACAAATTTGTTATTGAGAACGATGAATCCACTCTTGAGGCTCTCTGTGTGGATGTTACATCCACTGGAGAACAAAATGGCATTACCGTGTCCAAGGAGGGAAGCTGGGGCTTATTAAATGGTCAAATGTTGGCACGAGTCTTCCACTTTTTGAGGTCTGATTTGAAGTCCCTTGTCTTTGCATCCATGACTTGCAAGCATTGGAAAGCATCTGTGAAGTTTTACAAAGAAATTTCAAGAAATGTCAACTTGTCATCCCTAGGTCATTCTTGCAGTGATTCCATATTGTGGAGCATTGTGGTAGGTTTGTGTATATTTTTCATTTAACTATTACAGGAATATTCCTTGTCGTTTTATTCTAATCTGATTATTTGCTTGCAGAATGCTTATGAGAAAGACAAGATCAAATCTATGGTTTTAATGGGTTGCACTAATATTACTGCTGGCATGCTAGAGAAAGTTCTTCTTTCATTTCCTTGTTTATCTACAGTAGACATTAGAGGGTGTAATCAGTTTGAGGAGCTGACTCCTAAATTCACCAATGTGAAATGGATCAAGAGTCGAAGTTCATGCATAAATAAAATTGCAGAGGAGCCACATAAACTCAGAAGCCTTAAACAGATTACTGAGCAAACTTCGTCCATTTCCAAGGCCAGTAGTTTAGGTATTAGGGATGATTTTGGTGAGCTGAAGGTTTATTTTGATAGTGTGGATAAGAGAGACACGGTGAAACAATTGTTCCGCCAAAACTTATACAAGCGTTCAAAACTATATGATGCTAGAAAGTCCTCTTCTATTCTCTCTAGAGATGCTCGTACAAGACGATGGTCAATTAAGAAATCTGAAAGTGGTTACAAAAGGATGGAGGAATTTCTTGTTTCAAGACTGAGGGAAATTATGAAGTCAAATGCCTGTGACTTTTTTGTGCCCAAGGTACATGAACTATATTTGCAATAAATTCTTATCAAGCAACTGTGACAGATATTTTTTCTTATTCATGATTTCTTATGTTTCATTATTTATTTGCTTATAGGTTGCAGAAATTGAGGCTAAAATGAAAACAGGTTATTACAGTGGGCATGGGCTGAAATCTGTGAAGGAGGACATAAGCAGGATGTGCCGTGATGCAATAAAGTAGGTTTATGATCTCTGTTTCCTCCTTTTCCTTGATGTGAATGAGCTTTTTGTCATATATATATATGTGTTTTTTTTTTCTTCCTTTTCTGATTCTTTGATTATCTTATGTGGGCACATAGGCATGCATATGTCTATGTTTTAACCAGATAACAAAAGATGATAGATTCTTAAACGAGAAAGGAAAATAATAGAATTATGCTAGGTGCTAGGAGAGATTCACTTCCATTATGATATTCAGAGAATGGAATCACTCTTCCAAGGGAAAACTTCCCTTTACAACCTATAGTTGTTCCATTACAACTCTCCCATTGCCTCCCTTTCTATTTTCCTACTTTTTTTAATACTCTTCGTGTTACCCTCCTACAACAGTATAACCAGCGTAACTAGTAACTCACTCTTGTACAATTTCTCCCTTTTCATTTATGCCCTCTTTCTCTTCTTCTAGAATACAATTTCAGTCTTCGTGACTCCTATCAGAAGATCATCAATGATTGGTTGGACTTGGATACTTTGCATACATCTTAGCTCTTTTGGGTCCTCATATTTTCATGAAATTTTTTAGTATTATATGAAATGGCTTGCTGCCTCTTTCATTTGATTTGTTCATTTACCCCATTTTTCTTGGGTCATCGAAGTTTGAGTTTTTTTCCTTTATTTATTTAATTAATAATCTATTTATATGCTTATTGATTACAGGGCAAAGAATCGTGGTGATGCTAATGATATGAATCATGTTATCTCATTATTTATTCAGCTTGCTACACGGTTGGAGGAGAGTTCTAAATATGTGAATGACAGAGATGCACTATTGAAGTTATGGGGAAATGATTTACCCTTGGCATTAAGTTCTACTTCCTCCAAATACAAGAAGAATAGATTGGTGACTGAGAGAAAGTATAGGAGGGATGAAATACATGGTGGTTTGGGTAATGGAGAGTATGCTTCTGATAGAGAAATCAGAAGGCGTTTATCAAAATTGAATAAGAAATCTATGGACTCAGAGAGTGAGACATCTGATGACCTTGATGCGACTTCTGAAGATGGAAATAGTGACGGTGATACTTCAACCTCCAACACTGATAGTGACCAAGAAGTTCATTTACAGAGTCGAAACAGGGAGTCAAGAAGAAATGGATACTTCACACCTAATGATGGGTTGGATTTCATTACTGATGAGCGTGAATGGGGAGCTCGCATGACAAAAGCAAGTCTAGTTCCTCCTGTTACTCGGAAATACGATGTCATTGATCAATACGTCATTGTAGCTGATGAGGATGATGTACGAAGGAAGATGAGGGTTTCATTACCTGATGACTATGCAGAGAAGTTGACATCACAAAAGAATGGCACTGAGGAGTCTGATATGGAACTTCCTGAAGTCAAGGATTTCAAACCTAGAAAAAGGCTTGAAAATGAGGTCATTGAGCAAGAGGTTTATGGAATTGATCCCTATACACACAATCTTTTACTTGATTCTATGCCAGAAGAGTTAGATTGGTCTCTGCAAGAGAAGCATATGTTTATAGAAGACACACTCCTTCAGACATTGAATAAGCAAGTTAGGCTTTTTACTGGAACTGGAAGCACACCAATGAGCTACCCTTTGCAGCCTATTATCCAAGAGATTGAAAGGTGTGCAGCGGAGCACTGTGATGAAAGAATGATCAGTATGTGTCAAGGTATCCTAAAAGCCATTGACAGACGTCCTGATGACAAATATGTAGCTTATAGAAAGGTATATGCTCTGTATACACATACACATATTATACATACATTCATTCGTTCATTCACACATGCATGTATGTATCAAGAACTAAAATTCAATAGTCAGTTTCCACTGGCTCTCTTTGTCGAAGGTGTTATCTTCTAACTAGTTAATTCAATTTGTTTCCTCCTTTGAGCTGCGGATAACTGTGTTGATCTGAATCATGCAGGGACTTGGTGTTGTTTGCAACAAGGAAGAAGGCTTTGGTGAAGATGATTTTGTTGTGGAGTTTCTTGGAGAGGTATGACGATATATATATATATATATATATATATATATATATTTTATGCAGCTTTATTCACGATTCTTTTGATGTTCAAATTATACATGTTAAACAGGTTTCCTGTATATCAAATATCTACACTATAATGCATCAACTATCAACTAGCAAGAGTAGAAAATATGATTGTCTCATATTTTCCTTCTCGATCAAACCATTTATGATTGTTTGCTGCAAATTTAGATATTCTCATGTTTTAGATTCTAATTTGAAATACACATGAAGTATTAAATGATTAGTTTTGTGACATTTGCCTACAAAATTGGGGTCTTAGACTCTTAATCTTTATTCTTATTTGCTTTATAACATGTTTTTTATTCTTTCTGTTTTCTAGTTTCCGTCGTTTAGTTTTGACTATTTCTGGCTTTGCCAATTGATGTTTTGCACATAATGTGACATGGACAATATATGATTGATTATATATGATGTTTTTATCACTTAAATTGATGTGCTACCTTGTGTAGAAACGTAGTCTTTATATGATGGCTGGGCATTATTATTTCTTATATTTACATTGTTTTTACTTTTCATCAGGTGTATCCTGTGTGGAAGTGGTTTGAGAAACAAGATGGGATACGATCTCTTCAAAAAAATAGCAAAGATCCAGCACCAGAATTTTATAACATATACCTTGAGAGGCCAAAGGTTCTTGATGCTTCAGAATAGAAATTTGTTGTTTTAACTTGATTTTGTTAGCCAATCTTTTAACTTTCTGGACTTGCCTAATCTTCAATTTGCATGACAGGGAGATGCTGATGGGTATGACTTAGTAGTTGTTGATGCAATGCACAAGGCTAACTATGCCAGTCGAATATGCCATTCATGCCGACCTAATTGTGAAGCAAAGTAAGTTATTTTGTGTTCTAGAGGTGTTTCCAATATTATTGCTGCCTTGTTAAGAACTTGATGCTGGCTCTGTTTCTTTTAAAACAATTGTTAGCTTTTTCAGTGCATGGCTGGCATTTTTGGGATATTCATATGACTAAACGATTCTGCGCACTCACTACCTACTGCAATCTTGATAATTTTCTCTGTACACATTATATCCATTGTGAATCACTTGAATTTTTGCAAAGTGTGGGTCCACCCGGGATTCATTAAAATATTATCAGCCTGTTTGTGTAAACTTTATACCCATTAAAATATTATCAGCCTGTTTGTGCAAACTTTATACCCATAAAGAATCGATTTTGACTGAAGTTATTTCTCACAAGCTTTGGTGAAACTTACATTGGAGCTGTAAAATTGGCCATTTCGGTTGGTAAAAAGCTGAACCAAACAGGCTGTATTGAACATAATTAATGCCCTTAAGATCTGCCTGTGACTTAATAAGGCTGTAAAGTTTAAACCTCTCATTATTCATTCGATAAAATACCTTCTCCCCTCCAGATCCCTCTTTTGGAAATCTCTCTTTCCTGTTCCTGAAGTTCCTGTCTCTCCAACCGTCCCAGTCAAAATCTCCCTACCCCGCCCTTCTCGGGTCTTTTATGCTGTATTGCCATATGAAACCCTTCTGTAAAATTAAACAAGTCTGGTATTTAATCAACTGAAAAATTCCCACATTTAATCTTCGATTTTATTGAGAGTGTCTTTGGAGTATTATTTAAAAGCTGATGATTATAATATTTGGGTGTAATTATTTGAAACATATTTGAATGGGATCTGATTTTTGTAATTATCCATTATCTTTTCCTTCTGTATTTTCAGAGTTACTGCTGTTGATGGTCATTATCAAATCGGTATTTATAGTGTTCGTAAAATTCAGCATGGCGAGGAGATCACTTTTGATTACAATTCTGTTACAGAGGTTTGTCCAGTTGATTGCCAACCAGCATTCTCGAAGGAACAATGTATCTGCTTTATATCTTTGTCTAATGAATATCTGCTTCATCTCACTGCAGAGCAAGGAGGAATATGAAGCATCAGTTTGTTTATGCGGAAGCCAAGTTTGCCGTGGGAGCTATCTAAATCTGACTGGTGAAGGGGCTTTCCAAAAGGTTTGTAAAATCTTTTAAATTTTAAGTGCTAATAAAAAATAGAACTAGAAAATCAAGAAAGCACATGTGTCAAAATAGACTGGTTATTGGCGTCGGGTATTCATTTGACACCATTGGATACTTCTAGCTGCATTTCACTTCCTCTGCTTTTTTATTTGTTTTCAAACCATTATGATTTATGAGTGGGATTCATCAATAGATAAATAAATTCATACCATTATGATAATGATTTATGAGTGGGATTTTACAATAGGTAAATAAATTACAGTCTAGGAAGTATAGAGGCCAAGCACCACATTGACAGTCTGACATAGACAAAACAAAACACATTTCTAAAACTACAGGACAAGACATGGCTAGGATACATTAAAAGAAATAAAATTTATGTATTATAATAATCAACCAATTGATTGACATGTCCTGACATATGGACTTACAAATCATTGACAGAAAGCCATAAAATTGATCTTTAACATTATATTTTGAATAAATGACAAACACGCCACGAAATCTGAATTGTATCTTAGTTTTTTAGAATATGTTAGATGTTAGATGATGCTGTTGGATTGGGTATTTTCTTGTATTTCATTATGAGTTTAAGGTGACGGTGTAAAATAGTTTTACACCTTCACCCAATGGGAATCCATCATCTTGCCATGTAGGCCTATTTAATAATTGTATTTTAAAAGTAACTACTGCATACTCTATTCTTATTGGATGTCAGTGTAAAATTAGTTTACATTGGCGGTGTATATCATTTTTTCTCTTTGTTTCCATATTTAGTTCACCATGGTTTGCCACACACCTATATAGTCTGGTAATGATTTCCGTTGTTGTATCCATACTTTTTAGGAAAAAATGCATGTAGTCTCAACATGCTTACCATGTTGCCTTTGTTCTCATCTATATGAAACCCAGAGGGGATTGTTGTAATAAGTTGTATAATCCTGTTTTTATTGTAATTTATTTTACCTGGTCACTTTAGTTTTTGACGTGAGTATTTTCTGCCCTCTCAGGTGCTGAAGGAGTGGCATGGAATTCTTGATTGTCATTATTTGATGCTAGAAGCTTGTCAATTAAATTCTGTTTCTGAAGAGGACTATAATGACTTGGGAAGAGCTGGTTTAGGCAGTTGTTTGCTCGGAGGATTGCCGGATTGGCTAGTTGCTTATGCTGCTCGTCTTGTATGTGCATTGCTTACTCTGTGCTGCGTCAATGTTTTTCGCTTGCTATCTTCTTTTTTTATTTATTTTTCCTGACACTTTTGCTTTGGTGAAGGTGAGATTTGTTAATTTTGAAAGAACGAAACTTCCTGAGGAAATTCTAAAGCATAATTTGGAAGAAAAAAGAAAATATTTTTCAGATATATGTCTTGAAGTTGAGAGGAGTGATGCAGAGGTTCAGGTGTGTGCTCTTTGTTTCTCTTCCTATGCTTTATTATCAAAAGAAGACTAGTTTAAGTAACATTTATTTATGACTCAGGCTGAGGGTGTATACAACCAGAGGCTTCAAAATCTTGCAGTCACTCTTGATAAGGTGATTGTACTTCCTATTTTGTTCTGTATATTCCAGCTTTATTATTGTAGTTTTTAATGAAGGTAAGGAGAACTTTGCATTTAATTATCCTAAAAGAGTAATGCCAACTATTAACTTTTGTGGTAAACATCACTGCGTTAATACTTTTTTAAGATAAGGAGCTGCACGGCATGTCATTTTATATATGGTCGACAGTTTTCAATTGTTTATTCTGTGTTAATACTTTGCAACTACACTCTTTGCCGTAATATGAAGTGGACGGTGTATTTTTTGCTCTGTACATACAGATCTCAGTGTATAGGTGTATTTTTCCAGTAAATTTTATTTCCTGTTTGAAAATGAGGTTAATCTTTCAGTCGCATTACAGGTAAGGTATGTTATGAGATGTATTTTTGGTGATCCAATGAAAGCTCCACCTCCTCTTGAGAAGGTCAGTCCTGAAGCAGTTGTTTCGTACCTGTGGAAAGGAGAGGATTCATTTGTTGAGGAGCTTCTTCAGTGTATGACTCCTCATGTGGAAGAGTCTACCTTGAATGATCTAAAATCCAAAATCCGTGCCCGGGATCCTTCGAGTATTAAAGATATTCAGAAATCTCTGTTATGGTAAGTGCTTGGACTCCTAATTTGTATATATTCCATCGTGGTGGAACTTGCCATATTTATGTTATGTTACTTTTCCCTTTTCTGAAGGTTGAGGGATGAGGTTCGAAATCTTCCTTGTACATACAAATGTCGGCATGATGCTGCTGCTGACTTAATTCATATTTATGCTTATACCAAGTACTTCTTTAGAATACGGGTAAGTTCCTCTAATGCTAATGCCTATAAGCTTTGTAATATAGTTAAAATGTTCTCTTCCTATCATTTTTAATTTTAGTATAACATTGAAGTTTTTTGTGCGTGCAGGATTATAAAACTATTACTTCACCACCTGTCTATATTAGTCCGCTTGACTTAGGTCCTAAGTTTGCTGACAAGTTGGGAGCAGGCTTTCAGGAGTATCGGAAAATATATGGTCAAAATTATTGTTTAGGGCAACTGATATTTTGGCACAATCAGAGTGATGGGGAGCCTGATTGTACCCTGGCTAGGGTCAGCAGGGGTAGCTTGTCATTGCCAGACATTAATTCTTTTTATGCCAAGGCTCATAAGCCTTCACGGCAACGTATTTATGGTCCAAGGACTGTCAGATCTATGTTGGCAAAAATGGTTAGTTTTTTCATGCACATTTGTGTACCTTTATTTCTTATCTAGCCTGTTTTTTTTGGGGGAAATGACAAATAGGAAATATTTGTCAGTAGGAATACATTTTCTGATAGGTGATTTACACAATTTTAAACCAAACTCGGAATTAGTTGTTAAAAGGGAAATTTAATACTACAAATCTGTCACCTCACCACTCGCCATATGAGGTCCAAAATAGCCACAATTCAAATTTGGATTTATATTTTCAGTTTTACAAGGGCCAATTTCACGATCTGAAACTGTAATCTTTTGGTCACTGCAGCAATTCCAACTGTTTTGTCAAGTCATCCCAATTTCACGATCTGAAACTGTAATCTTTTGGTCACAGCAGCAACTCCAACTGTTGTGTCAAGTCATCCCTGTCTAGTCGGAATTAATTGATTTGTGATACATAGTAGTTACTGGATTTGCAGACTATTTTATAGTTGTTGGTAGTGTGCCCAAGTTTGGAGGTCAAGAAGCAACAGACTGTTATGAGTGTTTTTGGATTAATCTTATTGAAACATTTCTTAATTGTTTTTCCTTTTTGTTACCATTACAGCTGTAAATGGAATTATGAAAGTACTACCTGTATGTAGTTCTGTTACGATCATGGTATTTAGTTTGAGTTGTTAATGTGAAATCTGTTTAATTCTTTGGAGAGTGCACACACGAATTTAAAGCTAATCATGATTGAGTGCTCTCTGTTCTATGTTTTCTGTCGTCTTTGCCTCTGTTGATTAAACGTGTGCTTCCTTGTTTTATCCAGGAGAAGCAGCCCCAGAGACCTTGGCCCAAAGACCGGATTTGGTCATTCAAAAGTAATCCTAAATTTTTTGGTAGCCCAATGTTAGACGCTGTAATTAATAACTCTCCACTGGATAGGGAGATGGTTCACTGGTTGAAGCACAGACCAGCCATATTCCAGGCAATGTGGGACCAGTGAAATTTTGCATGATTTTGCTGAAGCAGACAGAGAGCCATCCTGGTCAAACCATTGTGGTTCATTCAGAACTGCCTGCCTCTTTTAGCGTGGGGAGTCTGTAAATTAGTAATCGAAAGCATAATTCCCGCTTTTCTGTCATTCTTGTGTACAGTTAGTTTTCTTAACCTTTGATTTGTAATTCATTTGGTTGTAGGGCATTATTTTACTCTTAATTAATATATTATATATGAAATGAAGGAAAAAAAAGGTTCCTTTCGAGGCATTTGCTGTCTTCTCTTGTCTGTTAAACTGAACTGAGTAAATCTTTCCTATGATTAAACGCAAAATGTTTAAATTTACTTTGCATGGTTCCGGTGATGGTTTGTAATTTGAGATTATCTGAATCCACATTTGAACATTTAGGATGAATGAAGCTATGATTAACAGGGCATGACGATGATTAATATCTTCTGAAGTGGTTCGGTGGCTTGTTTTAATGTACTAGTCTTTTCTCACTTTATAGGGAGTGAATAGTAACCAAGTTTCTATTTTGATTCACTCAACTGTTATAGGAACCTGAGTCAGTATACCGGTTGTTGCACCTCAAGGCTCTGTTTGGGTTTGGATTGATGGAAAGTGGTGGAATGAAATGAAATTGAATGACATAATGTTAAATTCCGTTGTTTCGTTTTATAAAAAATGAATGGAATGGAATGAAATGAATATGATGGAACCCATTCCATTCAATACTACTTGTTTCTCGAATTTTCATTTCCTTCAATTTGGGGTGTATCTAATGAAATGGGAAATTAATTGTCTTTTATTATAAAATATCCAAAACAATGAAATGTAATATCTGCCCCATTCAGTTCCTTTCAATACAATAGAGCCCGTGATAGCGTGAAACAGAGGCATGTGATTTTTTTTTTTTTTTCTGATCCATGTCCCTATTTGATTGTGGTTGGTCCTTTTTTTTTCTAGCTTGATTGAGCTAGGTCCTTAGTTGTCATGCAATTGAACATTATTTCAGACCCAACATATTTTTAATCTAAATCGAATTTTGAATGTCATTTTAGCGTTTTTGTTCAAACAGGGGATCGATTCCTGTTTTCCAAGAAAAAAAAAACCTGATAAAATTAAATATTGCCCTAAGCCAACTACTTATAAAATTAATGTATTTTGTGTATTTACATTTGAGATATGTATTTATAAATTTGTAAAGTTAACAGATTATTTTGACTAATATTCATAATTTTAAAAATCGATTTACGAAAAATCATATATATATATATATAGAGAGAGAGAGAGGATGTGTGTCTTATTTAACACTAAAATAAATAGATACTTTATTATGAGGTAAAACACTTAAGGTATTTTAAAATCACAAAAGACTTTTACGTTATATATCCATATAAAATTTTAAAATATTAAATATATAAGTCACATCTCTTATATATTTAACATTTATCATTTTTTAATTGATGTGTGACTTAATCAATCATACTTAAACTAAATAATATTGATATGAAAAAGTGATTATAAGTGATTTATAAATGTGAGACCCAAACCATCTCCATCAAAAGTATCATATTCAATAATTAATAATATCACTTTCATTGGAGTGAATAGCTTTAATAAACACACTCTTTCTAGAAAATTTATATTCTTTAATATTAAAAATACTTAGTTAATATTAAAATATAATAATATAAAAGTTATTAATAAAACCTCTTAACTAATTTTTTAAAGTAGTAGATAAGAGTAATGGGTCGATTATTAAATACTGATATAAAAAGTTATAAGTGTGAGGTAAATATATGAGACCATCCAAATAGATGAGGTGCATTGTGATGCTCATGCATCAAAATAGGGAGTTCCATGATGGATAATATAACCCTAAAAGTCAAAGAACCAAACCTTCCATCATTATAACGTTAATAAGGACGTGTAGTATGAGCTGGTTTATACTTTATAGTTATATCCTGCTTTAATGCCAAAGGAATTCAAGAGCAGAGAAAAAGAAGAAAAAGTAGACAATAAAGCAAATCTAAAGTTTTCACAGTGTGAACAAAAGAAGCTTTTACCCACTTCTTTAAACTCATTCAAATCTCATAATTATCTTTATTTTTTTTCACTCTTTTATGTACACACTCACTCACACTACATAAATTTTCCCACTGAATTAATTTCTCCTATACAAATGGGGAGAGTAGCAGGTATTTTTCTTTGTCTTGTAATTGTAATCATGGATGTTGCAGCTGGGATTCTTGGCTTTGAGGCTGAAATAGCACAAAACAAGGTATGTATGGCTGAAGCTAACTCTGTTTTGGATTGAAGTGCATTTAAGAAATTTGTTGCTACAACTACAACTATGTAATATGAATGGAAGTAGTATTGGAGTCTCATATTGTTAAGGTTTCTATAGAATTCAGATTCTTTGTAAATAAAAGATATCTCATTCATATATTCGGAACATAAATGAGTGTTCGATCAAAATCAAATAGTCTAAAAAATATACGTTTTTATTTGTATTTTATAATTCAAAATACTGAACTTAAATGTGAACCGTTTGATCTTAATCAACAATCGTCTGAGTTACTTTTGGGAGTGAAATCAAAATCTATTAACATTATGTAGATTGTGAAATCTATATTAAACTCTAATAGTACTTATACATAGTGTATGTATGTATCCACTTTTTGGTAATTTTTTTTCTTCATATTTAACATTATTATTTTTAACAAAACAGGTTAAGCATTTAAAATTGTGGATATTTGAGTGTAGACAACCAAGTCATGATGCCTTCATGCCAGGGCTAGGAGCAGCAATGCTTTTGGGAGTATCACATGTTATGGCCAATTTGTTAGGTGGCTGCAATTGTATTTGTTCTCAACAAGAATTTGACAAGGCTTCCCCCAATAGGCAACTCTCCATGGCTTGCCTTATTCTCATCTGGTACCACTCTCTCTACTCTACTTTATTCTGCAATATATATTTGGACCGTTCAATTCAAATTAGATGGTCTAAATTTCAAAATTGAATTTTGATTATTTTCAAAATATTAAAAATATAAAATCTAGATTAGACAGTTCCCATATATTTGACTACACTGCAATTTGAAGAGGTCGAATGCTCGTATATAAAATTAAATAATTACTAGAGCATTTCTAGTAGAGATTTTGTTTGGTATAGTAAACTTTTGTAGATCTTGTTTTATTAGGTACCTTTATTGGACAATTCAAATCCTCTCCAGTGACTTAAAATTTTCAATAAGAGAGGTTTATTGAATATAATAATATTTATATAAAGTAATATATTCAATGTATTTGGCACTCTCCTTTTCAGACGGATGGGTCCCACATTTTGCACTTTATAAAAATTGTTAAAATATAATAATATAAACTGATTAATGAGACTGGTTTGATAATTTTTTTAAGTACCATAAATTGAAGTGATTGAAGTTATATATAAATGTAGGACTCAAATGAAAACTTGATTGAGTAAAGAAATATTGGATGCTCTTAGACCCCCTAAGATTTGATGGGTATAAATTATAAATTATATAGTTATGTATTTTGATTAAGTTACTAAATGCTATAAAAAGTATTATTTCACTAAATATCTAACCATTTTTTCATTTTATATTTTATTTCCTCTGTTTTATTGTGTTGTTGATTAGGGTTGTGGTGGCAATTGGATTGTCGATGTTGGTGATAGGATCTATGTCAAACAATAAGTCAGAGGATTCATGTGGATTCTCACACCATCACTTTTTGTCCATTGGTGGGATTTTGTGTTTTATTCATGCCCTATTTTGCATTGTATATTACGTTTCTATCCCTATTTCTATGGATTAACATTTTGTAATGCCATGTTGGAGGTGCTTTTATGTTTTGATTTTCGGTTTTAAATTTCAATTGAGTTTTAGTTTTTTTAGTAGAACTACTCTCTTTATTACACGCTTATATAAATTTACTCTATATAAAATAATATTGACATATAAAAATTATTATAAAATGACAAAAAAATAATTTAGAATTTTGATGAGATGTATTTTGATGTTAACATAAGGAGTATTAATATTGTGGATCAAGGTTGAGAGCTTTATATAGAACACTTTTTTTTTTCTATCAAATTGAAAAAAGGAGAGATAAACCAATCTAATTAAACTCTATAATGAATAATGTCTAAATCATCACCAATAATAACATGTTGATCTAAAAAAGGCAACGAGATCAAATCTTCAATAAGAACACGCTGGTTTAAGTGAGGTTACACAAATCGTATTTGTTTAACTTTTTTTGTTGAAGTTTAGAACATGTTTGATTGTGTTTTATTTTTTATTTTGTAAATCAATTTTTAAAAACTATTTTTGATAAAAAAAAAAAGTTGTTTGATAATCCAGTTTTTAAAAATTATTTTTAGGATGAAAATAGTTATTTGGTAGTTTGTGTTTTTATAATATGTTTTAAAACTAAACGTAAAATTATTTGATACATATTTTTAAAATAAGAGTAATTGCAAGTGAATAGTTTTTTTTTCCTAAGCAATGTTTAAGTAAAATTTTAATATAATACAAGCATGAATTAATAACTTAATATAACTAATAGCTTTATGTCATCATCATAATAAAAAACTTGTAAAAAATTTAACACATGTATTATCCATATCATAAACATTAAAATATAGCAATAAGAGTATTATCCATAATATAAAAATCAAACTAAACCAATACTTGGTATGTACGAAATGTCCACCAAGATTTCATAATTGCATATAAGAAAATGTAGGGTATAGTAATTTGTTTAACCAGTTGTTATGGTACTCCAACATTTCATAATTGCATTATGCATATAATTAAGAAAACGTAAAGTATAGTAATTTGTTTAACTAGTTGTTATTATGGGACAAATTCATCATCATTTTCATTTCCACCGCACTTTGATCATATAACTTTGTTAAGTGGGTATCATTGGAACTTGTTTCTTCTATGCTTGGACCTTTATTTACCTTCTCAAATTACATTGAATTCATTTCTTCCCATATACTAATTACAATTCGTTAAATAAATTCCACTTACATATGAATAGAACAACATGATATTATGGTAGTAAGTCTTTGCCTAAAAAGTTTAAAAGGAGGTGTTAAATTTAAAATAGAAAATCTATTTTTAAAACAATATTCAATTGTGATCGATAAAAATGAATGCCTATACTTAAATAATTCTTCAAAAGACTTTTAAATTGTCTACTTTCATCCATGGTGTTTGCACCCACTCCCATGTTTAGTTTGGCAAAATGTCAAGCACTATACGCTACGGTGCATGTTTTTAATCTTAATCTTATTGTTGCTTTGAAAAGTGAACTTTCAAACAAGGTTTAGTTTGGAAAAATGTCAAGTATGATCATTCAAAAATCTTTGGTTGTAAGGCTTTTGTGCATTTTCAAAGGATGAAAGATCCCAGTTGGATACAAAGTCAAATTGTTGTATCTTCATTGATTATGGTGAGGATAAATTTGACTACAAGTTGTATGATGCTATAGGAAAAATATTATAAGAAGTCGTGATGTAGTGTTTAAGAAGATCAACCTATTAAAGACCTTAATAAGGTGGAGAATACTATACCGGAGATAATATCTTGGTAGACAATGATCCAATTCAGTTACATTTCCTAATTTGGATACTATTCATGGTAATATTTAGAATAATGAGACACATGATTATGTTGATGACCAACAACTTGGAGATGAGATAAATATTCCAATAGATGATGACGGTGAAAATCATGATATGCCACATGGTTATAATCTTAGTGATGCTTTTGAATCATCGCATTGTATCTTTTTTATATGTATATGACCTTGGTTGATGAAGGGGATCCTGAGTGTTTTCGTGAAGCCATCCAGAGTGAAGCAAAAGTGGATGCAATGTATGATGAGATGAAATTCTTGCATGATAATCACACTTATGATTTGGTGAAGTTTCCAAAAGGCAAAAAAACCTTTGGAAAACAGGGTGATCGGTAGAGTGATGTTTGAGAGTACCTCAAAGTATTTGAGGTATAAAGTTGGATTAGTGGTGAAAGATTTTTATCAAAGAAAGGGTGTTGATTTTAATCAGATTTCTCACCTATGATAAAAAATGTTATCGATTAGAATCATGTTGAGTTTGCAAACTACTCATGACTAAGAGGTACAACAAATGGATGTGAAAACGACTTTCTTTCATGGTGATCTGGAGAAAGAGTTTGACAACCTGATGCTTTTTTGTTTTGTTGTTGAAGGCAAGAAAGACTATGTGTGTAAAAAAAAGTTATGTAGTTTGAAGCAAGCTTCAAGGCAGTGGTAAAAAAGTTTGAGCCTTTTATGGTGATCAAGGATACATGAAGACTAATTTTGACCATTGTGTATTTGTTAGAAAGTTTTCTAACGATGACTTCATGCTTATTATTGAAAAAATATTTCTAAGATTAACAAGTTACAGAAGTTAGGTGAGTATTTTACCATGAAACACATGAGAGAAGCTAAAAGATTCTTGGCATAAGAATCAAGCATGAAAGAAAAAAGAAGATATTTTGGATGTCACAAGAACAATATATTGAAAGAGTGTTGTAGAGGTTTCAAATAGATATCTCTAAGGTTGTAACCACTCATATTCCTTCTAATTTTAAGTTGAATTCTAAACAAAGTCTTTTTAGTGAACATGAGAAAAGGGACACACAACAGGTTCCTTATGCATTTTGTTAAAATTTAGTGTATGTTTTAATTATTTCTCGATTGTGCAACATCCTAGGCTAATTGTTAGTAGTCTTAGCCAATGCAATTTAATAGCCATTGAATATAATTATTGCAACATTATTATAAATAGGAAGGTGTGTGATCTTATTAGAGACACACAAAAATTATATATTTTACATGGTATCATATCATGTTTTGATTTTGTGACCCATCTTTGTGCTTGACTACCACTGCCGACAACGGCAAATGTTGTTGGCAACACCACCTTTTTTAGTCTTTCAATTTCTTAGCTTCATACAATTAGTCATTTTTTAGCTTCATACGTTCAGTCTTTAAATTTGTCATACAGTCACTAATGGTGCCTTATCTTTTCAAACTAGTCCAATAGTCAAACTTAGTTTTTTTTTTTTTTTTTGTGATAAAATATTATGATGTAACAAGCTTAAAGCATAGTAAGCTTTAGCTTGAAGGAGAGTGTTAAAATTCAGTGTATGTTTTAATTATTCTTTGATTATGCAACATCTTAGACTAATTGTTAGTAGTCCTAATAAATACAATTTCCTAGACATTAAATGTAATTATTGCAACATCATTATAAATAGGAAGATGTGTGATTTCACTATAGACACAAAAAAGCAAAAAAAGTCATATATTTTACACGTTTGTTGTGGGCAGTTTAATGTATGCAATAATGTGTATAAGACAAGATATTTCACATGTTGTTGGTACAATCAATAGATTTTTATCAAATCTAGATAGAGAACATTGAAATACTATAACATAGATTTTGAGGTATCTTTGTGGCACTACACGTATGATGTTTTGTTTTGAAGGTGACAAACCTATTTTTATAGGGGGTACTTTGACTCCGATATGGCTGGAGATTTTGATACGATGAGGTCTACTTTAGGCTAAATGGTTAAATTTTTAGGGAGAGTTGTGGTTTGATAGTCCAGGTTACAAAAGTGTGTAGCATTTTTTACAATTGAGACAAAGTTCATTGCCATTACTGAATCATGCACATAATTGACGTGGTTGAAGAAACTCTCTTAGGAGCTTAGTTTTGTTATGAACAAATGTGTATTATTAGTCGATAGTCAATGTGATATTCATCTAGGTAAAAATTCAACATTACATAGTAGGTCCAAACACATTGATGTAAGGTATCATTGAATTCATGACATTTTAGGAGCTAAGTTATTGGAGTTAGCTAAAGTTCATATTGATGATAATGGTTCTGAAATGTAGACTAACAAATTATCAAGAGGGAAGTTTGAAGTTTGTTTTGATATTGTCGGTTTGACGATTATCTCCACATAGTTGGAAATGAGAGATATGTTGGGAGTGGGAGATATATTGGGACTGGGATCCCTTCCTATATGGAGAAAAATCCAAATATTGTAGCTCATTATGTGTCTCACTTCTTTAAGTGGGGAGAGGTCTTACTAGGTTTGATTTGATAGAGTATTATTGAGAAAAATTCAACCATCAAAAAGAGAGAAAGAAGAGAGAAAAGTCGTCCTTGACTTTCTCATAGTAGTCTTAGTAAAACGTCAATTGTGGATTCATTTGCCGTTTGATCGGACTAATATTTGGACAACTGATTTGCAAATTCAATTTATCGTTTTCAATGGTTGATGGTAATGGTTCTTAAGAATATTTAAATATTAAAATCAATATTAAATCAATGGTTGCTTCAATGTTGAAATCGAGTTTTTATAGCCTTGAAAAAAGTAAATCAATTGTCTTCTAGGAAATCCTAATTGGTTTTATCCGAAAGAATGGTTATTTCCAGGCTAGCTCTTGCGAAATGTAGACAATTTACTCAAATATACTTTGTACCTTAAATATAATACTTAATATTTTGATATTCATCATTTGAATGTATTGAATACGCTCATGAAGAATGTAATAATTTGTGAACAAATTATATATGTCAATAACGTAAACTATACACATATAATCACAATTGTGATGTGAAACTGTGTCAACCAGACAAGATGATTAGTAGAAAGTCTTAAGTTTATATCATTTGCACACTTAAACAAATATCAAAGTAAGAATTCTTTTCTACGACTTGTTATCTTTAAAATTACTTATATACAATTGTTTAGGAACCATCTTAGTTCCAACTAATACTCTAATTTGAGGGACGGCTGTATTGCTTACAATTGGATTACTCTTTGGGACAAATTTAAGCATGACTATCTTTGATTTGGTTTGGTTTCACTTCATATGAATGTGGTCATTGAAATTTGAATTTTGCATATTTTTCTTGATATTTTATTGGCTTGCACAACTTAGTTTTATTTGACTGTGAATTTCAAAATCATTCCATTACAAGAAAACTCTAGCTATCACTTACACAATTGAGTTTAATGTATTTCCAACATGTAAAAGGGGTCATAAAAATCAAATCATTGGGGTCATCAGTAATTTTGATCCTTATATAACATATATTATTTTGGTCATGTGTGCGTGAATTGATAGATTGATTGACCTACCTTATTTTTCTATCTAGTTATGGATTAAATTTTATTTTTTGATGTCATTGAAATTGATTTCCAAGATATCAATTTAAATCTCTAGTATTTAAAAGTTAGTATTTTGACATTTTGTATAAATTTATGACATAAATATAAAAACTTTATTTGATTATCATCTTATCTTTGTTCACAAAAATATCATATAGCCAAGGCAGAAAATGTGTCATTAGTGTATTTAAAACATGATATTTTATTATTTGATTGTAAAAAAAAATAGTAATTGCAATTTTCAATCATTATTTCTTTGAGACACATATTTGGATTAGTGTACTTGACGATATCTTAATTAA
>JBBPBT010001444.1:2542343-2554894 GCA_037974875.1 Cicer bijugum
CATTATTATTTTTAATAAAATACAAATTTAATCAAATTCATATCTTAAATATTTAAATAAACTCATATTTGCATTGTTTATTTGATGTTGTTGGAGATGAAAATATAAATTTATTTGAATATTTGAATTATGCATTTGACAAAATTTGCATTATATATATTGAAGATGATTATTAATTTTATAGGTTTTGTTCGAAAATTTTAATGATTTTTTGTTAAAAAAAAGATAACATTGTCGACATTTTAAAATATAAAATGTCAAATTGTCACTTAAAATTAAAATAAAGAAACAAATCGAGAAGAAAAAAATAAGATAAAAGACAAAAACGTTAACTGAAATTAAATTAAGGGACCGTGTGTGTAATTTAGCCTATACTTTATCATTTCAAATTTTTCTTACTATTAGTTACCACAAGCCATGCAACATATGATTATTACAAGCTTACCTGAGAATGGACCTCAACCAACTTTTTGCTTCAAACAATGCTAAAAAGGTAGAAACCATTTACAATCAATGTGTTCTTTAAAAAGAAGAATGTTAAGAAGTAGAAATATCTATTGAGTTGTCAATTTCACTTGTAGATAGTGATCAACTGAATTATGACGATCGTTTAACAAAATCTGTAAGAGTTGAAATTAAAGAACGATTTGATATTAACTCATTAGATCGTAATTTAAAAAAACTTCCACAAATATGAGAATATCCGTCTCAGAAATGTGACAAAATTCGAAGAGCTTATTTCTAGTTTGATGAAAATGTATAGCACAACTTGTGAAGTTTTGTTGAGTATAAATGAGAATAGAACTAGAGTTGGTCAAAATTTGAAGCAAAAGCAACTTATGAGTTGTTAGCGTCTTTTGAATTTGTGTTTGTTATGCATCTTATGAAAACTATTTTGGAGGTTTTTAATGCAATTTTTCTAGCTTTGCAACTCCAATCTCAAGATATTTTGAATGCATTGTATTTATCTACTAAGTTACTTAACCAAAAGTTGAAAGATGAGGGATGGGAGGAATTGGTTGCAAATGTAAAAGCATATTTCAATATTAAAGGCATTCTTTTTCACTAAAAAATGTCTATTAAAATATCATATTGAAACTTTTGTATTAAACTTGTTATCAACTCAATAAAATAATTGTTTTTTCATTTTGACTATTTTCTTATTTAAATTTAACATTGATGTTTTTAATTTATATAAATCTGATAAATTCTTTTACATTAGTTTTTGACGTTTTTGTAAAACTGTTGAAAATTTTATTTTATTTTTTGAAAAAATATAAAGAAAATGAATTTAAAATGCCATAATTTCTACCAAATAATTTTCCTATAGTTATTAAATAAAATATTAATAATTTATTTGTTAACTTTAAAAAAAAAATCCATTTTGATAATAGCAATACTAGAAATATGAAATTTTTAATGTTGTGATAGTCACTCAATTACAAGAATTGAATAAAAGATACAATGATATGCAGTAGAATTACTCACTCTTAGTTCAACTTTAAACCGAGGAGAGATGTGAATGTCATTTAGAATTGATGGCATATGTTAGTTGTAACAAAATTTAATCCTAAATGCATTGTGGAGTATCATGATGATACAATTGAGGACCCAATTTAAGCAATTTGATCATGTTAGGAAACTTACTGATTTTGGTGCATTAATTGAAAACTATTTTCAATATATGTCATTAGATGGTAAAAACTAGAAAATATATGTATATCTTCTTGTATATAAAGTGATAACTCTTATTCTCACACTTATGATTTCTACTGCTACAACATGATATTTTTTAGACATGAATAAAGTTAACACTAAATTACAGAATAAGATGGAAGATCAATTTTTGATGAATTTTTTGCTTGTATACATTGAAAAGAAAATTGTTGAAAAATTTAGTATACATTCAGATATTGATGATTTTCGTGAGATGCAAGAAAGACGCTCTATATTTTGATAGTTTTTTTTTTTTTTATGTAATCAAATTTTGAACTTTTAGGGATTAATATTTTCATAAAATTAAATGCATACATTCGTATTAGATGACTTATAATTGTTATAATTGGCTCCTATTATGATGAATGTGGCTTCGTCCATGGTTGTGTGTAATCTGCAAGAGCTTGTGTTGAGTTGAAATACCCCATAGTGCTTGCATTCTTGTAGGCTTATTCTATTGAATCAAATGACATTGATTCCCTGTAGTACCGATGCTAAAAAAATTGAAGTCTATCAAATTTTGATTTAGATGATTAAATTAAATATAACTAAAATAAACAATTTTTTACAAGATTATATACCTCTATGTACACCAGTATCAATTTAAAAGTTAAATTTTCTTATAAAGATTAAAAACCAAATGTCAAAGTTTTATAAGAACAAAAAAATATATTTAATCCAACATTTAAAAGCAAAAAAATAAAATATTACAGAAGACAAATGTTGAACTCACTTCCATGGGCTTAACTCCAAATGACATAAAAGAAGTAGAATGTTTTTTTGTTGAGTAAAACATTTATTCATCGTGATATATATTTAAACCTATAAATAATTTAACATGTTAAATTTAAATCATTTGAATATCCCAAATTTATTTACACAAATTTTTTTTTTTTTTTATTCTTGATATAAATTGAGACAAAAAATTAACCTTATATCCATGACAGAAAATGATTCGTAAATGTATTTAAATCATGATATTTTATTATTTGGCTGTGAAAACAATGTAAGTAATTGCAAGATCCAATCATTATTTTCTCTAAGACAAATGTTTCTTTTTAAGTGCATCCAATGCTAGCTTAATTATTTATAACAAATATTAATCTATACATTGTTTTGACATGCTCAAAATTAGTTTGAGTAATGACAAGTAATTATAGCAAGTGAGAAATTGAGGGGCACTATTTTGTAGGCAATATAAAAGGAGTAAATAATTGTTTGTCTTTGTTATTGTATATTAAAAATGAATTTGATTTATATTTGTTTAAATTATGATTTTGAATGATTAATTGATAGTTCTCTTGTATTATATTATTTTTTCACATATTTGCACTCCATATTCCCTCTTCGTCAATTTACAAGGAGCACATGTAAATAGGAAATGGATTATTTGCACTTCATTATCTTTTAATTGTTAATATATTTAATAATACAAATTTAAACATATGTGGAAAAACCGGGGATTATTTAAAATTGACATTACTTATGCTAAGATAAAACAAAACGTTCCTATAAAAGTTTTCTTCAATTCTGTTCATTTCTAAATAATCTCGTTTTTCGAATATGAACATTCTAAGTTAATTACTCAAAATTGCTCATCGAAATTTAGCATTCTAAATAAAATATTTGTTAGACACATTTCTCTTTCCTTAACCACAAAGTAAGTTCCAATTTACACATTGTAAAACTCCAAAATTAACCTACACACATAATTTAATCAGGTTTATGTTTTATCAAAAAAGAATCACTTAGGAAAAATTCATATATGTAAAAATAAAAACTCAGGAATTTGTTGAGGAACACCACACTAGGTACATTTTATAAATAACATTGAGCAGTGTCACATGACAGGTTATAATAATATACACATTAGTACACTTCCTTATAAGCTTCTATTTTCCTTAACTTTGCTTAGCAGCACATAGATATCTCGCAAAATAACTTCGACCGCAATTACAATTCAGACCATAGGATTGTGTATAATCAATCAAAAAAATTTAAACAATACTTAAATAGTTTATTTTTATACTTTCTTAATTTTACATTTAATTTTGATTGATTATCAATTACTAATGCATGATTTGCTGATAACTTCTTCTTTTCATACCAAAACCACTTACATACATATAACTAAAACTCCTCTTCATCCTCCTCATCGTCAGAGCTAGAATAATCAACTCTCCGCCCTGCAATAGCCGGAAACAATCGCCTATGTAGATCCGACAACGGTACCGACGATGGCGACGAAGTAGATGACTGCTGATTATGATGTGTATCCGGCGAAGACGTGGCAGACGTCTTCCCCGCCTCTTTCTTACTCGAATCTTTCATTCTCTTCAATGTATCCTCCTTAACCTCTTTACAAACCTTATCCAATATAATCAAAAAATCACGCACAATTGAAAACAATTTCAACCCTTCATCTTTCCCTGCATTCCCATGAAAATAATCAGCAGTACTCTTAACCAAAACCATTATCCTCTTTTCTTCTTCAACAAGCCAAGTCACTTCTCCTTTAGCATATTCCATAAACTTCTCCAAACAACGTTGAAACTCATCACTCTCTTCTTCTTCATTAAAATTCTTCAAATCAGTGTTCAAAAACTCCTGAGTCTTAACCATTGAGTGGCCGAGTTTCAAAACTGAATTACTCAATGCATCACCATCAATTAATGCTGCTTTTTTAACATCTGCAAGTTCATTGTTTAAACTTGAAACTACTTGAAGTCCAAGACTACGATAGTGTTCTTCTGAATCTTCATTTCCATAATCTATATTGTCTTCTGTTCCGACGCTTGAAATGCTTCTGCTTGCTCTTTCAGTTCTTACTGCTCTTATTCCTTCTGAACGAATTATTTCTTGAACAACGAAGTGTAGTAATGTTGTTTTTCCATCTGTTCCTTTTACGTCGGAGAGTTTTAAGAGTGTGTCGAGACGGAAAGCTTGCGCGCCGCCGCGGTAGGTGCCGTCGTTCATTCGGTTGCCGGTTTTTAGAACTGCTTCTAGTAGTTTTAAGAATAGTCTGCTTTTTCTTAGCTTGTTGCATGCAACCTGCAATTTAGATGCAATGAGATAATCAACCGTAATCATATTCATATGCTTATTTATAGCACCTTAATTTGTCACCCAAATGAAGTTATAAGTGCATGTAGATATAGTTCTAAACTACAACTGCAATATAAATGTTTTAGAGGTCTATGTAATGATAATACAATCACAATTGTTGTTGCATTTGGCCATATTTTGTTGTAAAAGATTAATAGAATAATTGCAACTGCAATTTAGAACCCTTAGCCTTTTCATGTCTCTTTCTTGGTTAATCAAAATCAAATGTATAAGTCTAGTTCGTCTGATGTGAAAAACCATGTTTAGGCTACATGAGTCAAACTTACTTCATTATATCCCATCATTAATCATGTCAAATGATATATCATTGAAATCAAAATCCTTCTAAATAGTTTGGCCTAAGAATGCAAAACTTAAGATTCAAAGTATATTTTTTAAGTGTTTGAGTGATTACCTCTAATGTTGCAAATGAATCCTTAATGCCTGAGACCTCTTCTCGAAGAATAAACATGAACATGAGAGATTCAAGACGTTTGAAAGCAAATGGAATCTCAACTAATACTTTGAGAAACCTCTCTGCTGGTCCTAATTGAGATAGTTCTCCAGAGAATAATCTAAGCTTTAGTTCCTCTTCTTGTGTTGGTGCCATTTTTAACAACGTTTGGATGAGCTCCACAGGAATTTCATTACCTGATTCAATCAATACACTGTAATCAATCTGTACTGCTTGCAAATTTTAATAAAGAACAAAATGATGCAAAGATATACATGCTTGATGTTTTTGAATTTTTAACAGAAACTAGTTAGTAGTCTTAGAATTATAACCAAATAAATTACCTTCTTTAAGTGCATCAATAACTTCTGCTGTTGTCACATTCAGAGCACGTAAAAGAATTGATAAATTCTGTGCTTTCTTAGGGTCAATAATCTGAATATAATGTACTGAAGTATCTACAGAAGGTGAATCTTTTTTACGTTCATGTTTGTTTTGGTTGGTAGTACAACCAAATAATGACTCCATCATTTCTTCATCGAACCTGATAAGTAGTCACAAAGGTAAGTACAATCTTATTGGTGTGTAGACAAAATTCGGATTAAATATGCTTTTAGAAGGACTAAACAAATAGTAAAATTTTAGAAGGACTAAACACTATTAAATCAAGAGTTATTGTTCTTACACGAACGACCCGGCATTGATCTCATGCCACACCATTGATTGATCAGGTTTTGCATTAACCTTTTCCCAGAAAAATGGCTTTAGTTTAGGCTTTTGAGCATCACCCTCATTAGAACCTCCTTGTTTTAATGGTCCAAGAGGTGTAACTTGGTTTTTACCAGCCATTGGTTTGGGAGGAGCAGGCGGAGGATTACCGGCTCTTGGAGGCGGTGGTGGACGAGGAGCAAGAGCAGGTGGACGAGGAGCAAGAACAGGCGGCTGAGGAGGAAGAGGTGGTGGTGGACCGGGAGGTGGAGGGGCCGGTATTCCAGAAGAAGTACTTGGTACTTGTCCTATATCTTCTGATGTTGTTTCAACTAGTGTGGTGTTGTTATCTCCAATTTTCATGGACAAATTTCTAACGTCTGCAGGATTCTTTCCTTTGTCGATACCAGATTCTTCTTTAGTAGTACTTCCCAAGCGGATAACCTTCGGTGCACCTGAAGTAATAAGAAGAAAAAAAAGAAGGAATCACATTGAAGGACCAAGTGTTTTGCTTAGTGAATATTCATTTTGATTCCTAAATTTTTGAGATGTTGGTATTATAGTTTCTGAATGTAAAAATGTTACTAACTTTAGGGATCAAACTTACTAGCAGAAGAATATTCGAAGATCAAACTAACAAATGAAATACACTAGAGGATCAAAATGACAAACGAGTTGGAAAATATGTGTGTGATTTTGGTACATTCGCATCACATATTCAAGAATCAAATACATTAACAATTTGGTCTTTAAAATTGTAGAACATTGTCTAGTTAGACTTGAAATAAAAAAGAATTGAAAATGTAAACTTTCTGCTACTTTAGTGATGACTTTAACCACTTTTCAAATTCGTTCATAAAATTATATACTAAGAATTACATTGATCCTTAAAAATTAACAATTTCAAGACTAATTTGATATTTCATAATTAATAATTTCTAAAACTCTGAACTAAAATGAATTTAATCATCACATGTGTATTAGGCCAACTTAAAAAGCATGAACATATATAAGCATACCTCCGGCATAATCATTTGAGGTTAATACGAGCAAAGAACTGTCATGGTTTTCAACTTTATTGCTTTTAGCCTCACGATAGCAAAGTGATAATCCTATTAAGACAATGATTCCTGACAAAGAAGCAGCTAAAATAATAGTTTTCTGTCTTCTGTTATTGCTGTGATAAGAAGGTGAAGGAACCGGAACATCCGTTATAGGTTGATAATTACGATTAGGAGTGACCGATTGACGTGACTGCAGTAGTGAGGGCGTAAACATATCTGGAGGGAGTGGTAAATAATCAACGTTAGTACTAGGAACAGGTGTAGGTGTATGTGTTGGTGATGCTGATGAAGTTGTTGGTGTTGAAACTTGAGTTGGTGATACCATTGCATGATCAGGGGATGGTGACATTGGTGACATTGGTAACATTGGTAACATTGGTGAGATTGGTGAAATATCATTATGTGGTGTCTCAGAAATTGAATTTGTTCCATAATGTTGATGATGATCACTTTTTAAACTCAATGTTGATCTAGAATGTTTTGTTAGCAAGTATCTTGAATTAGCTCTTTGTTCAGAAATAGGAGCAGGTGGAGTAGCAGCACTTGTTCTTATGCAGTCTATGACTTTTTTATTCATATTTGGAGGCAACGATTTGGTTGTTTTATGAACGTTGGTTCCTTCAAGTGGATGCAAGTTAGAATCTTTATCATCATTGTCCCTCTCTATCAATTCTTTCCTGCAATGTTTCCACACATTTTCTGCCTGTACCAACCAAAAGAGAAAATAGTTACATTTAATAAACCTCAAAATATTAACAAATATATACTATGAAACACAAATACCAGACAGGACATATAAACACCAATAATAATTTGAGAAAATATAAATAATTGCATATAATTACAAGTTTCGTATCTTGTTGGTACTACACATTGCATATAATTCAAGTTGCCATATATATAAGTCACAACGGCGTGTGTAATTTTACTTGGAATACTATCACTGTCATGTTTCATCCAAAAAGTAAAGTAAGTCAATTTGGATTGGTTCAGTTGCTAAATATTCAACTCATATTCTACAAAGACTTGGGTCCGATTTCTGCGGCTGATGTAAGGACATAGTTGATGATTAATATGTAAAGTACCTTTGTAAGTATTTGAGGCTTTCCCTTAATCAAGTGAGCCTCAAGAACCTGACTTACCTAAATTTTTTGTTGATAAAAAAAGACATAGTAAAGTAATGCAAATTCAACAAAATTAATGAGGAAATGAACTCTTTGGATTTGTTATACAAATAAGTATTCTCCATCTTAGGGATCACATATTATGTGTGAGGTACATTGAATCAGTTCATTTTACTTTTAAGATTTAAAAAATCAGAGAGAAAGTACTGCATCACAAACAAAAAAAAACAGAATTTTAAACCACACTTGGTTGGCACTTAGGAACTAGCCAATTACTACGAATACCAAACATAAGAATATCAAATGATCAAATTCAGAACAATTTATAATTAATATCCATTCACAATATAAAGAAGAAAACAAACAAAAGAAAAAACAGCTAAGAAATTCAAAAGAAAAAGGAAAAGAAAGAATGCTAATTAAAACTCCCACATATGATGAATGTGGTGTTGGAAGAGTTGGTAACATGACTCTCACAAAAAATTGAACCTGAGTTCGATTTTAGAGTCGTCTTATCTCTTTCAAAGGTAGCTCAACCCCATTTTTAAGAAGAAAAAAAATCAAATGTTTATCTAAAGACTTGAGAATTAGTCTCATATAGGTGTAAATTGAGCCTAAACCTTCGGATACCTTGGGGCGTTTATCAAAAAACCCTAATTACCTTGGATTAGTAAACAAAAACAAAAATAAAACACCAATAAACATATAAATACCTGTTTTCCATGAATATGAAGGAAAGATGAGAAATCCCTATCATCTTCCTTCCCTTCTGAGCTCCCTTGAGCCAAAGCACAAAGAAGGATGGCATAAACAACCGCACAACCGGTTCTTGTCAATTCCATTAATAATGCTTCCAAATTCACCGTTTAATTCTCTGTTCATATCTCATTGAACTTTGAAATTCCTCCCAAATTGTCCAAAAAAAAATTTGTTGCTAATTCCAAATAAATTTTATTTACAAATAAAAAATGTACAAATTATTCAACGTTTTCTAAAATCCCAAGGGATCTTAGAAACTCAAAATTTGGGTTGTAATGTTACAATATATTTATTCTTTTTGTAATGTTACAATATTGAATAGGGAGAGAGTCAGAACAATGATGAAAAATTTGTTAATGTGTATATAACGTCACGTTGGGGAAGAACTATATGATAATAATTATGTTATGAACGTTACGTGAGAGAGAAGAAATTAAGCAATTCATGCAAACAAGGGTTGAATCTTTATACGTTAGAAGTTTTGAGGGTTTAATTAATTATTTTTTTTTGGAGTTTGTTTAGATATGTAATTGCATTGCAATGCTTTAGTGCAAGAATTTTGTGTCGTTGAGAAATTGGTTGTTTCAAAAGTTTGTATGATGTGCTGGGTTTGGGTGGGAGAAGGGTTTGGAGGAGAGAGAAAAACAACGATGCATTGAAAGTTGTAAAAGGGACGTGGGGAGGACAATTTGGGAGGGACACCCATGATGACATGTCTTGGACGTTTCTTTTGCTCCACTGCCCCCTAAAATATGTGTTTTTACAATGCTTCCACAACATTTGTTTGTTTTTTCATTTATGGTCCTTGCACTTTCCTTATTTATTGCCTCCAACATTAAAATTACAGATGATAAATGACCCGACTTAATGAATATTCGCAAAATATATCTACAATGAGTAGGGTAAATTCCCTTTAGAATAAAATATAAACAAAAATAATAATTGAAAGATTTATAAATGTGTGAATCAATTTACACTTAAAATATAAATATGTTAGTATTGTTAGAATTATGATGACAGTGAGAATCGAACTCTCGATCTCTTTATCACTCTGTTCCTTAATTCATTCACTTCAACCACAAAGTTAACCTTATATTCCCTATATATCTCAAGTATTATATATAGTATTCAAAAAAGTTTTTCTCACTTTATTCATTCTATTTAAATGCATCAAGATGACAAACGTTTTATGAGTTTTCTTCTGTCATGTGTGTGAATGTGTGAGAAAGAAAATTATATTTTCTTTCTCTTTCTTTGGTGAGGTATCCTAAGGGTTTGTGTTTGAGATTTTCTAACTAAAGAAGAGTTCTTCAAGGTGTAGTTGGTTTTTGTGTAGGAGTGCTCACGAGTTGAGTTAGGTCAGTTTTAGTCAAATTTGATACTCGAACTGATCAATTTTCTTCGAGTCGGTGATCAATGCATTTGCGCACATTTTTTTGGCTTTGTACTTTTCAACTTAGGATTAATTTTTTAGCATGTTTTTAAACTTGGAGTTATAATTGAGTTTTAATATAGTTATTTGATTTATTTTCGGGATTATTTGTCTATTGACATTTGCTCCCTCTACAAACCATACGAGCTCAAAATATCGGATTGACGCGTATTTTATGTTGACGCCAAAGCCCAATTCGAAAATTTGGTTCAAACTGCTTATTAGGCCTTAATTAATAAAAATTAGTATTTGGCCAAAATGAATCTTATATTTTCTACTCGTATTTTTTTGTTAGCAAGAGATACTCAAATATTCAGTTTGGAGGACTTTCAAAGACATTGTATCAATCAATTTAATAATAGAAGAAAATCTTGAGATATATCGTAAGGACTAGATATAGATCACAACAGAGGATATGTGACTAATGCATAATAAATTTCGATGTAAATTTCTCCTTTTATCTCTTTAGTTTCTACAATTTTCTAATTGTATAGTTCTTGTTATGAATTTCTTGTTTTGTGTTTATATTTATTATTGCTCTATTTTTGTTTGATTCTTGACTGTTACAATGAACAAAGATTAATTGTGTTTTATTGATTTTTGTTAGTTGTTAATTGTTCTTTGGTTTATTAAATTGGGTTTCAATCATTTTCTGTTGCAATTTTTGTTTTTATCATTTTCATTAGAGATATCTTCACAATATCAAGGAAATGTCTTAATTTGGTAAAAAAGAAATATAAAACTCTATTCAACCACTCATTTAAACTTATTGAGGCCGCTTGAATAACATTATCATAAGCTTTTAAATATTAAGTTTATCAAACCTTATTCATAAGTCAAGAATATATTCATAAATTACACTTCTATTTGTAATTTTATGTAGTAGTCAACCCAACTATAGATCAAGAGCAACTTGCTAGTAAGGTCAATCAATATTTAGTGGAACGTTCCAATGTTGTTGCGTTTTTACACTATTCTCATATCGAAATCGCCTTCAACACCTCCTTAGTAGTCGTCAATCTCTAATTCCATCATGACATAATACCCCCATATTCTATTTATATGAATGCATATACATAAGATATATAACATATCATCATCAACAACAACAATATTATTAGACATGGCACAATCCATATTAGTAACCATACACATCATAATATATTAACATCATCATAAAAAATCTAATAACTTATTCTTACTAATTACAAAGCTTAATGCCTTCTTATCTGTAATTAATTATTGTCTATCAATAATCAATCGTTACTAAACTTATGCTACTAATCTAATCCATTAATTATCTAACTTCATCTAATTGATTATCATCTAGGTTAATCATTTAACTATTGTTTGATTATTTCTATTTACCCTTACTAATCGATTAGTTGGGATCAACTTATTCATTATTTCCTCAACCTAATCCATTACTTGTCATTCTAATCAATTACTTACCCTTGTAATCAATTATCTAATTAACCCAATCAATTAATACCATTAAAATCACCACAAATAACCACATAGGCTAATTTTTAGTTTTATGAATCATCTAATATATTAATCTAATTACTTAATCAATCCCATTATCTTTTAATCGACTGATACATCTTCCTAATCGATTAACATAATATTTTTTTCTTTAGTTTAAACATTAGTCTAATAAATTTTCGACACAAAAACAACATCAACAATTTAACAAAAACAAATTAGAATTATGTTTAATCACCAAAAATTAATTATCATCATTAATAAAAAAAAATTAGTTATGCATTCCATCACACAATCAACATTCATTAACATCATCATACCTAAAACCATCAATATCATCAATGTGATATCATTTGACACATCATCAAATATGATGTCAACTTCACAAATACTAGTTGGTTGTCCCCATGATTCTAATACATAACTAGCAAATTTTAGTGATTATAGAATGTTCTTATTTAGGTTAAATAACACTTGTGATCTCTTAATTTAATTTCAATTAACGTTTTAGTTATTTATCTTTTTTTTTCTTTTCGATTTAATAATTTATTTTACTTTAAATGACAATTTGATCTTTTATGTTTTAAAATGTCAACAATGTTATTATTATTATTAATATTATTATTATTTAAAATTCAAAAAAATTATCAAAAATTTCAAACAAAACCTATAAAATTAATTATCATTCTCAATATAATGCAAAT
>JBBPBT010001444.1:2555218-2582374 GCA_037974875.1 Cicer bijugum
TAATTTAAATTATTTTTTTGGTTTAAAACACCAATAAATTATTCATTACGTTTTTTTTTTCACAATACTCTATGTCTGTATCTTAACCTTGTTTTTTTTTTTTTTTGTGTTAACCTTGTTATATAATAGACATATCCAACTCATTCATATTTGAATCTATGAATAGACTTTAATTGGATTATTTATTTATTTTTTTTTAATTTAAATTTTTTATTGGTTTCTAACTTCCTCCTTTAATAGAGTTTACCTTCATAATCATTGTTTTAACATTTTTCTTTTTTTAATTCATAAGTCTCAAACTGGAAAATGTGGGAAAAGTGAAAATTAACATCATGGGGATGTAGCTCAGATGGTAGAGCGCTCGCTTAGCATGCGAGAGGTACGGGGATCGATACCCCGCATCTCCACAAAAATTCTTTATTACAACACTTTTATTCAACCTGTGTCCTTTGCTTATAGGTTCATGTTCTGTTCCCGTGCTAATGTTTTTTGACTTTTGTTTCACTTTTTCTTTTTAGCGCTTTCTCATTCTTCATTCTTCCTGATGATTAATGAACCAAATAATCACTTTCTCTCTAAAAAAACGCTACACAAAAACCCTTCTGCCAGTATCTCATTACACAACCCTTTCACTCCCACTCCAATCTTTACAATGTGGAACTTTACTTCAAGCATTCACCAACTCCAAATTCATCACACAAACACAACAACTCCACGCCCACATAATCATTTCCGCCACACTTCTCCACAACACATACCTCTCCACAAAACTCGCCTCATGTTACGCTTCATGCGGTTTTATGCATCAAGCTCAACTCATATTCGACCAAATCTTGTTAAAGAATTCGTTTTTATGGAATTCTATGATAAGAGGCTATGCTTCTAATGGTGGTTCGTTGAAATCAGTTTTTCTTTACCGTCAAATGTTGAGGTTTGGACAAAAGCCTGATAAATTTACTTACCCCTTTGTTCTTAAAGCTTGTGGTGATCTTTTGGGGTTTGAAATGGGTAGGAAGGTTCATGCTTTGGTTTTGGTTGGTGGGTTTGAGTTAGATGTTTATGTGGGGAATTCGCTAGTTTCGATGTATGTGAAGTTTGGTAAGATGGAAATTGCTCGGTATCTGTTTGATAAAATGCCTGTGAGAGATTTGACTTCTTGGAACACTTTAATGTCTGGGTATGTTAAGAATGGTCAACCAGGGGAGGCTTTTGTGGTTTTTGATGATATGAGAAGATATGGTGTTGTTGGAGATGGGACTACTATGCTTGCGATTCTTAGGGCTTGTGGTGATCTTATGGATTTAAAGATGGGGAAAGAAGTTCATGGTTATGTTGTTAGGAATAGTGGGAATGGTAAAATGTGTAATAATAGTGAGTTTTTGATGAATTCCTTGATTGATATGTACTGTAACTGTGATTTCATATCTGGTGCTAGGAAATTGTTTGAAGGGTTAAAAGTGAAGGATAGTGTTTCATGGAATTCTTTGATTTCTGGCTATGAAAAGCGTGGGGATGCTTTTGAAGCTATTGAACTTTTCAGTCAAATGTTTAGGGGAGGTAAAGTTGCTGATGAAGTCACTGTTATTTCGGTGCTTGGTGCTTGTAATCAAATCTCCGCTTTGCTGTTGGGATCGTCTGTTCATTCTTATATTGTTAGAAAGGGTTTTAGAGGGAATACTGCGGTCGGAACTGCCCTTGTTAGTATGTACTCTAATTGCGGAAGTTTAGTTTGTGCGCATCGCACTTTTAATGAGATGCCTGAAAAGAATTTGGCTTCTTGGACAGTTATGGTTACAGGATTTGGAATTCATGGGAAGGGAAGAGAGGCTATGTCCATGTTTTATGAAATGTTGGGTAAAGATATTACTCCAGATGAGGGAATTTTCATTTCAGTTTTATCGGCCTGTAGTCATTCTGGATTAGTGGATGAAGGTAAAGAAATTTTCGATAAAATGATCCGTAAGTACAATGTGGAGGCTGGACCTACTCATTATTCATGCCTGGTAGATCTACTTGGAAGGGCAGGGAGGTTAGATGAAGCCTATGCAATTATCGACAATATGAAACTGAAACCTAATGAGGATGTTTGGATTGCTCTCCTTTCTGCTTGCAGATTACATCGGAATGTCAAGTTAGCTGAGATATCATCTCAAAAGCTTTTTGAAATGAATCCAAATAGGGTGAGTGGTTATGTTTGCCTTTCCAACATCTATGCTGCTGAGAGACAGTGGAAGGATGTTGAAAAGGTGAGGGCATTGGTGAAAAATCAAAGATTGAGGAAACCGCCTAGTTACAGTTTTGTCGAGCTAAATAAGACGGTTCATCAGTTTTTCGTTGGAGATAAGTCTCACCATCAGTCAGATGATATATATGCCAAATTGGAAGACTTGAATGAAGAACTCAAGAAAGACGGGTACAAGCCTGACACGAGCTCGGTTCTCTACGATGTTGAAGAAGAAATAAAGGAGAAGATGCTCTGGGATCATAGCGAGAGGTTGGCACTTGCTTTTGCTCTTCTTAATACTAGTCCAGGGACCACAATCAGAATAACAAAAAATCTTCGTGTGTGTGGAGATTGCCATATGGTAATGAAAATGATTTCTAAGCTTGTGAGCCGAGAGATTATCATGCGAGATATCTTGAGGTTTCACCATTTTAAAGATGGCCTATGCTCATGTGGTGGATATTGGTGAGTCGATGGAAGTTTGTTGAAATAGAAATAGATTTTAGAATATCGAAAAATACCTATTTTTTATGGAAGTTTGATAAATTAGAATAAGATTAATGTATGTCCAAGTATTGAAAATTGCTGATTTTTTTATCCAGCCCAGGCAAATATCTTAAGATGTTTTATAATTGCCACTTTGTGGAATCATCACTAGCATTGCAGATGCAACAGGACTTTATTCATAATCTGAATATTGTCTTATTTCCCCATTGACTCTGAAATAAGTAGTTCTCATCTTGTTGGCAATTCAACAAATCAACTTTGATATCTGTCACTATGACATGGAAATATGATTGTATTGATTCAGATGCATGATGAAGAACCTTATTAAGAATATTTCACTCTGATCGAATACATAGAATAATTGAGTGGCTGATTTTTCTTAATGCCTTCACAGTAACAGTTTATTTCTCAACTTGTCAGCATCGAAATATATATGCTCCAATATACTGAAGATGATTTCTCCTTAAAAGGAGAAGCCTCACTCTTAGACACCATGCGTTAACACTGATATTTTTGCCTTTTGCTAAAAAAGATGTCCAAAAATTCATTTAGTCACTATTCCATTTTCAAGTTGTGCTTCTTTGTGCAACCTAATTGCCATGAGCAAGTAAGTTCTACGATGCTTGTTATTTTGTTTTTCTACATGAGCTTACTTTTCTTTTTATGCCATATTATGGTGCCTGAATATGGTGGACGACTGAGATGAAATGACCAACCAATGAAAGGATTTGAGAGTACCTGAGACGAGGTAGAGAGAGTAGATGAGAGAAATAGGAAGATGCAGTAAGAATTTGTTGTATATTGTAAAATCAAACTTAGATACTAACAGATTGCACCCAACACAAGAAAACCATATTGGCTCAATTTCCTTGATCTTCGGGTTCACAATCATTTTACCCTTAGACCATGTAGCTTTTATTTTAAATTATCATATGGTTTTAGTTTTCTAGCAAAATTCTTGTCTTTGTATATAAGTACTTAGCAATATAACAAAAAAGCTCTAATTTCAGTGATTTGATTTATGTGAACAAAACTCACCTGGTTCTATTCTAATGCCTTTAGAAAGGGTATTTAATTTTTCTTCTTGTATATTATGCATAGCCTTCTTTTGAGATTGATTGGTTTTCATGGATGCAGTATTAATCCTTTCATATATTCACTTCAAATTGTCAAATCCTAGCAATTTGCAAGTTTTTTAGAAATGATTTATGTTGAAGTTGTGAGATTTTAGAGAAAAGGAGTAGAGAAAATAATAAGAGCTTGAATATTATTGATAATAGTTTAATGATGACTTGATTACAAAAGACTCCATATTAATCTCTATTTATAGAGATACATAGGCTTAATCCTATATCCCTCAAATTTTGAGGGATATAAGACAAAAACAAATTTTGACACTCCCCTTCAAGCTGGTGAATAAATGTTCTCCATTTTCAATTTGGATACAATTCTTTCAAAGTTGCTGTTGTTTAGCCCTTTAGTTAGAAGATCTGCAAGGTTGTCTTGGGAGGAGACATATGGACTGCAAATTAGGCTACTGTCGAGTTTTTCTTTGATGAAATGTCTATCGACTTCAATATGCTTGGTTCTATCATGTTACACTGGATTATGTACTATGCTAATAGCAGATTTATTATAGCAATATAGTTTCATTGGTTCATCCCACCTTATCTTCATAAAGTCGAACCAATCCACTTTTGCTTTCATTAATTGCCATATCCGTAAAATCAGTAGACAAACGATATTAGAGACGAAAGATTGATCATGTGAGCAAAAACCATGTGAGCTTCAAATGGCCCACAAAAGTGCTCTGATCAAAAAGTGAACCCCCAAAACTAAACGAGAAACGACCGGTCTACAATCTGGTTGAAAACGGCGTTGAAAGGAGGTTTAGAGGCGGTCAAACGGACGTGAACAGTAACGGCATGAGTATTGAACTCACTATGATAACGAGATGCCAAAAAGAAATTGTTGCAATGAAGGTAACAAAAAGGTCCACAATGAAGGTGGCTAAGGTTTCAAAAAAATAGAAACTGCAATGAAGGTGACAAATTTATGTGGAAGCAAGGGCCACAATGAAGGGGGCTAAGGTTTCAGAAAAAAGAAACTGCAACGAAGGCGACATTTTTATGCGGAAACAAGGCTCCCAAAAATCGAGAGCGAGCTCTGATACCATCTCAAGAATTAGAGTAAAAATATATTTATTGAGTTGAATTATATTGGTAATACATCATATATATATATATAACTAAAACCCTATTAGTACTCATGTATAACTAAAACCCTATTAGTACTCATATATAACTATCTCTACTAGTACTCCTATTCAACCGAATCCCTATACTTGAGGGATATAAGACATAAATATATTTTGACACTAAATAAGTAGCAAATCATAATAATAATGAGATATTTTAAGATATCTCTATGATTATAAATTGCTTGTAGGAAATAATTCAAGATACTCTAATATAATATAAAAGATATTATAAATATTTTATTATATTCTAACACTCCCTCTCAAGCTAAAGCTTAAGCTTTAGCTACTTACAAGAAAACAATGTATTGCTTTGCAAAATAATAATAAATGGATGGAAAGGCAACTCAGGGATGTAGGTGAAGTCAGAAAGAATTGCTATAAATATAGCTTGGCTCGATAGTTGGAATGATCATCAGTCTGAGAGAAATTCATAGCAAACAATTGAACAAAGCAACGTCTGTTCTTCTAAAAACTACATTTTGAAGCTTCAAACCAATAATACCGGTTATCCAAGATATTTAAACTTGAAGTTATGTCTAACAACTACTTTAGGAAGAGAGAGGCAAAACCAATACATCGTTGAACATGCATCTGGATGTGGAGAGATACACATCAACAAGAAAGAGAAGCATCGGGTGAAGCACACTTGAATAGAGAAACTATTTCATTCCCAAACTTTTGGGAACTCAACGGCGAAATAGAGGCGGAATTGTTCAAGGAAGATCGAAATAGGCTATAGATACCATGTTGAAGTTGCGGGATTTTAGAGAAAAGGAATAGAGAAAAATAATAAGAGCTTGAATATTATTGATAATATCTTAATGCTGACTTGATTACAAAAGATTGAATATTAATCTCTATTTAGAGATACATAGTCTCAATCCTTAATAAGTAACAAATAATAATAATGAGAGATATTCTAAAATATCTTTATGATTATAAATTGATTATAGAAAATAACTCAAGATACTCTAATATAATATAAAAGATATTATAAGATATTTTATTATATTCAAATGCGATTATTGCATGAGTCATGTCTCTGACTGATATTGCATGCACACTATTAACTATGCTGCAAATATTTAAGCTCAAGTTTTAAATGTAGAACTTGTTCCCCCTACATAAAGGCGTTTTTGACATAATTTGTCGTCTTTTAGGCCTTAATAATTATGTTAAGATTAAGAACTTGTTTTGACTTCATATGATCACAATATCAACTTTAGGTGATATGGTTACAGAATTATGCACTGCTGTAAGATGATTTTGAAAATATGCAATATGCTCTTTGAATAGATTTATTTCACTTGACATTATTTGAATATGATTTTGAAAATATGCAATATGCTATTTTCACGTCTTTATTATCAGCGTTGTGTCTCAACAACATAGTTTATTAAACTCAGACAAGAAAACACACATAAAAGTACACACAACACAAGTAGAGATGTCTATTGTCAAGACATTGCTTTATTGTTGGAACATTATTTGCATTGCACATGTATGTGCTTTATTCATCCGGAGCGGTAGATATTATTTCCAGCTGATTCTTTAACCATTCTTCCTGTCAAATTGGGAAGTCAACCATCAACTTTCATGTCTGTTTCTGAATCCCAGGGGAACGGCGGTATTGGCTTAGTTGCTTCATTAAGAACATCAACAGGAATCTTTGGTTCTGATCGCTTCAATGGTGGTATGCCATGATTGTACTCTTGAGGATCTTCACAGTAATCCTACAAATTTGAGGGGAGAGGTTTAGGAGGCAGCAAGGTGATTATTAAACTGAAGACAAGTTCTAAAGTATTATATCTTTCAAGTGCATGCATGACATCTGCTCACCTGATCAGCGTGCATCTTTACCACAAATTTTTTGAATATATCAAAATTTGATTGTTGCAATAGTTCATCGGATAGACGAAGGTATGTTACTCCATACATCCGATGTTTTGGAGGGCCATCTTTGTTGACACCTTGTGGTCTTGCATTCAGTATGATTTGGTTATAAGCTGTGGCATCATACCTTGAAAGTGCATTTTCTCCAGCAACTTCAATGTTTTCTCTCCAACCACCACTCAATACCTGTGCATACATTCATGTTTGGCAATTTAATAACCACGGCTATACTACATTTTACATTTAATATCATATTTAATATGTATAGCAAGCAGTGCATCAAAACTAAAGAAAATTGTAATGAATTACCTGCTGAACAAGTTCCTGTGGTCCACTTTGTGCATCAGAGCTTTGTTCCGAGTCCCTCATCTCAAGACATGTAAAGTTCAAACTGGCATGATGGCGAGACACCATTTTTGCAATGGGACGGTATCCATCTCTATCGTCAAGGTTGTAATATCCAGCAGTGAGTTCAGCAGCATGATTCTGAGCTTTGTACCACCAGTGGATTCCAGAGACCTTCATCATAGTTAGAGGTTAATTATTTGGCAGAAAATGGTGGTAACTGTCCTTAATTGTGGTGTTATGAAATTAAGGGCCTATTTACTTTCTAACAACATTTTCAATTTCCATTCTCAATTTTTACTTTGTATGTAAATGGCTGGAATGACATTTGGTCATGGACTTTCCTTTTTATTTGTTATAGAGAGAATATGATAGCTTACTTGAGAGAATTCATTTCTCGGAACAGTGCAAACAATGTTTTGAAATTTTTCAAAAATATTCAATCTATTTTTAAAATTCATTTTATATAATTTCTATAATATCTTCTTCAATGTTTATATTATCGGTGAAAATGGAAACGTGAAACACTAGAAATAAACAAGCACTTACTTTGATTGCTAAATTGACTTTACAGCCCAGGAAAGCTTTGTTGGCTTCATCTAGGATTTCATCCCCATGATTCAGCAATTGGTTAGAATACCAAGTTAAGAAGAACTTCCCTTTCTCAGTAAGGTATGTGCCATTTGTTTTGAAAAATTCAGTAGACTCTGGTACATCGTTGTACGTGCCAGCATCGTCTGGTAGTTCCCATTCAGAATGGCCAGCCCTTGCTGCAGCCGCTTTGAACTCTGCCTTTAAATATTTGTCATAGCACTGCATAATTTCATTTTTATAATATTATTAGTGCTGAAATGAAAATCCAGTTTATGTGAGAAACAATTTTGTCTGAAAGCAAGGCCAGAATCACCTGAAACTCTCCAATTCCAGGAAACACCCATCCTTGATTTTGTGGATAGGATGGGTATCTGAGTTCTCCTGCTGGGCCAAGCCCAACTTCAATGTCTATAATAACCTCTGATTTTAAAAAATCTGACATGTTTTCTCTGAAACTCTTCATGTAATCACTGTATACCTGTAAAGTAGTTAAATATGGTATAGTAAGTAGTAACCAAGATCCTTGTTCTTATATCTGGACATTTAGAAGTTATTGTTGCAACATAATTCAAGCTCATATGTGCACGTAGGAAGCTGAATAAAAGTCATAGAAAATTAGTAACTTAGTTGGAAGACTTTGTCAAAAGTTTGTTGCTGATTTTTTGGCTATTAGTTAGGAGCAAATTTGTGATACCACTAACTTAGGATTCTTAGACGTGGTTAGTGGAGATTGTTAGTTAAGTTTCTTTTACTATTTAAACATTGTATTAGTCGGTATATTAATTATGAAAAAATAAGTTCTCTTTCATTATTCTGTCATCTAGTTTTGTTTTTTCTTCCTCTGAAATCCAACAGTTATGTGCAATAAGTCTAGCTTTTCTACCCAAAATGACTATTAGCTAACTTAATCGAACAGATAATCCTCTAGCAGACATACTATACTTCTAAATTCTAAATATGTACTTATATTTCTGTAAAAAGAAGTCTTATATGACTAAGGATTAGGGTTAGGCCAACATATTTTTCGGCCTAATGCATACTTTGAGGTGCAATATTTTTAAAGCTAACAACAGCATTTTATTAAATCAAGTGTCTTAGGAAAATAAATGGAGATTTTGTTCAAATAGGGATCAAACTCCATATCCGTGGAAAAAGCGTATGCTGGTTTCCACTGTGCTAGGTTAGCCAATGTTGAAAGTTTTATAAATTGTAATAGTGAATAGGCTTTCTACTTCTGGCCTTAAACTGGATCACCTAGTAGGTTTAGTCAGCATCTTTTGTAGACATGCACATATGCGGGTAAAATCTACAATTGATACATTTATCATGCTTCATGTAGTTAATTCTCTGGCTGCATTTTCATATCATATGACAGCATGGGTGATAGTTAAAAGTTTTAATTATTCTGTAGAGTAGGTCTCTGAACTATTCGATAATATATTAATTGGTACGTGAATTAAAAAGAATTGTAATTGTGTCCTTGAATTTTTCGAAAATATTTAATTAGATCTCCAAACTAAATGTTTTTTAACGAGTCCCTGAACTTTTGGATGATTTATAATTAGGTCCCTAAACTTTTAAATAATGTGTATTTGGATCCCTAAATCCAGGGACCAAATTACAAATTATTTAAAAGTGTAGGGGTCTAATAATTTCTTTTTTTATGTAAGGGCCTAATTACAAATTATTACCAAATTGAGGGATCCAATTATATATTTTTTTTTTAGTTTAGAGACCTATAGAGTAATTAAATCTTAAAAGAAAGATAATTAGAATTTCAGAGTTCAGCTCACCTCAATGGCTGTTCTTCCATAAAAGATAGGCTTATTGTCTACACCAATAGTAAGATACTCCTTGTCCCTAGTACCGGAGCGGTTGGTGTAGAAGATATCAGGATCTGATTCTCCAATATCAAGTACCCACTGTGGAATAGGGATGTTAACAACATCCCCTACATTCCCTCCACATTGATGAAATGACATGATAGCTTGCAGTTTCAAACCACTTTCTTGAACCAGTTGAAACAAGCTCTTATAAGCACTCCAGTCATACTGTTTAGGTCCTTTCTGTTCAATGATCCCCCACCAGACATCAACCATAACACCATCGACGCCTGCTTCTCGCAGCTGCACGAGTTGTTCTTTAAGTCCGTCTGGGTCTTCAAAGACGTTATTAACACTAACAACTCCGAGCTAAAGTAGTTACAAAGAAAAACAATAAAACATGTTATTAATAATAATCAACAAACACACCCAAACCAGTAGTTAATCCCAGCGTTTTCCGGCGAGATCCCGCTGTCTCGGTGCGGTATAGTGCCTGACCGCGACAGCGTGAAACAAGATCCCGACGAGATTTGGGCGAGATCCTGCTATCTCGACATAGTTAATCCCAACGTTTCTCAGCGAGATCCGGCTATTATTTCTTCCTTCTTTGTTTTATTGTTTCTACTTTCACATAAAAAGAAGAAGTAGAATATGCTAATGAAGATAATGCTTATCTTTGATTCCTATGCTAGAACATGCATCTAAGTTTTAATATTTAGCGATTTTATTGCTGTGTTAAAGACTTCAATATGCATCATCTTTATTTCCTTGACTAATGTTGGCATTTCAATGTATATTTTGACTAAGAGTAAGACTTGTAAATTCTTATTACTAATTATGAATGTTTCAGAGTTTTAGTTATTTGTTAATTTTGTATTAAATATAGATTTATATAATATTATTCATGTAATTTGTTAAAAAAAATAGCAATTATCCCGCCTATCCGGAAAAGTGCTATCCCGCTATCCCACTTTTGGGGTTGGCCGCGACACACCGCTATCTGGGATTAACTACTTAGCCAAACCCACATATTTATGAGCTAGTTACTTAGTATATATTATAAAAATGCTTGAATTGGTAGCTTAGAAACACTCTATTTTATGTGTATGACTTACTGGGAGCATGACATAAACTGGAACATAATTTAGCAGCATGTTTTTGTCCAAAGTAGCCATCTTGCTGCTGTTTTTAAACTGAGTGAATGTCAAAGTTATCTCATACCTATGAAAAATGAACTACATATATCTATATATATGCAACGTAAAAGTTGCTGAATACTTTGATTTCACAATGAGTGGGTCCTTTTTATCACTATTTCTATCTGTCATGCAATATCTATCACTCATCTCCATCCCTATTGCTATCTCTATCTCTATAATTCACAATTAGAAATCACCTCACATGGAAAAAGTACAGGTATCATCACTCAAATAATCCACATCCATCATTAAATCACAACATCACTAATTAAGGAACAGAGACAATAACACAATGCTGGTGAACATTAAATTGATGGGGTTTACAAGGACGTTAACGGCTTAAATTTGCAAAAAAAAAAAAAAAAAAAAACTCATGATTGGATTTAGCATGCTGAGACACACCACACACAAGAAAAAGACAGTTGAATGCTGCTTTTCACCTCGAAGCCAGATGGTGTCCCACACACACCTCAATGATTTCCCTTATTAGCTAACTTTCTACTTTTAAGTTTCTGTCCTATACATCTTCATCTCATAACCTCATTTGCATTTCATTATTTCAATTGAATTTTGAGTTGTGAAAATATAAACCTCATTATCCTTACTTCTTTGAGATACTTATATCTGTAACTCATCCAAAAGACTTTACATTATGGTACCTGATTATGGTGACAGACTGAGATAAAATGACCTAGAAAAGAGAGGATTTGAGAATACATGAGACATGATAGAAAGAAAATATGAGAGAAATAGAAGAGGCAATAAGAAATTTATATATATATATATATAAATTGGAATCAAACTTATATACTAATATTAAAATTGCAACTGAACATGAGAAAACTGTATTAGCTCAATTTACATGATCTTTGGGTTCATAGACACTCTTTGATAATGCCAATAAGTTAGTTTATACCTTATTAAACTAGTTTTATAAGTTTGTTGGATTAAAATAGATATGTTTGGTAAACAAGTTTTTCTCACTAGTTTATAGTTTATTCTGAAATATTATTTCAAGTAATGTTTGAACTTATAGCTTCTTACATTTTCTTCCATTCATAACCTTATTATTTTATTTTTATTATTTTTTATCCTTATGTAATACAAAATAAAATACCTACCCACTCGCTCACTACTCTCTCACCCCACTGGTTCATAGCTTCACGTATATTTTCTTCTCGGTGAATGGAGTACTCAGTTCTTTCATTCTTTGCCAAAATAATTATAAAAAAAAAAGTCATGCTATTCATCTTACAAGAAATTGATTAAGGTATGCATTGCCATATTTATTATTATTTCTTCATCTTCTAATTTATCATTGTGATAAAGTTAAATTCATTTTTTATGCCAAATTTTAAAGAGTAAATGAATTGCATTGTTTTTATGATTACTATTTATACATATGGAATTTGCTAAACTTTTAGAGAACTATAATTTATGTTTGTATTGTAATAAAAAAAAGTAAATGATGTAACAAAAAAAAAATAAAGTAGGAAAATTGATTAAAAAAAAAAAGAAAATGAAGTAAAACAATACCCGAGAGAAATTAGATAAAAATTTCACTTTTTTGTAATTTTTAATTAAATAATTCTATCCGTTTATGTTATTTTATATTGTTAAAAGCTAAATTTATCAAACACTTTAATTTCAATTAATTAGCTTTTCACCTATAAGTCATAAGTTATCAGCTAGCTTTTCAGCTATCAGCTAACTTATAACTTAATTTTACCAAACGGAGCCATAAGCATTTTATCTATGCACCATGTAGCTTTTATTAAATTACTATATGGTTTTAGTTTCCGAGCAATTATCTTGTCTTAAAAATGGAAATACTTAGCAATGTAACAAAAAGGCTATAATTTCAGTGCTTTGAGTTTGTTAACAAAACTCGGTTTTCTACAAAAGCCTTCTTCAGAGGTTGATTGGTTATCATGGATGCAATATTGATACTTTCATATACATCATAGGCTTATTACTGGAGTGGTTGGTGTAGAAGATATTTAGGATCTGATTCTCCAATGTCAAGTACCCACTGTGGAATTGGGATGTTAACAGCATCCCCTACCTCCCTCCACATTAATGGAATGACATGGAAGTAGTTTATAGACATGTCATTAATTACTTTTATAAATTTTCTTAAAGAGTCTCACAAGTGTTTTACCCGTAAATAAATTCAAATAAATTAAATTCAAAAGCTCTTGTTATACTCAAACGCTTGATTTGGTAGCTTAGAAACACACTAGTTTATGTTTACCACTTACTGGGAGCATGACATAAACTAGAACATAATTTGAAAGCACGTGTTTGCAATGGCAGATCTTCTTATATTTGCTATCTACTATCTCTTAGAATTTATACTACTAAAATATAATAAATTAACTAATCTCGAATCAACAAACTTTAACATCTTAATTAGCAACTCAACTATTATTTCTTAATAAATTTTTTCATGTTAATCATTGATACATGATATAGTATGATACTATTTTTTAATTGTGAATTATTATAATTAATATGTGTATTTTTTTATGAGTAACACTATATTTAAACATAAAAAAATTGATACATTTTTTCAAGAATTTTTTTTACAAAGATGAAAATTATAAAATGGATATATTTTATTTGATTGAATTGTGAAAATTGTGTGACTTGTGAAAATTGAAATTCTATTTTTTTTTAACTTGTCTATTATGTATGAATTGTGTGATACTCTAAAAAAAACTATATAACTTTTAAAAATTTCAATTATAATATTTCAGTTAATATTTATTGCTTTCTGGCTCTCCAAATATTTTGTGCAAGATCTGCCACTACGTGTTTGCGAGAAGCGGAAATCTTGCTGCTAATTGGTTTGAAGTTGTCATATGAGTAGGACATTCAAGTAAAAGAAAAAGGAGAAAATAAACAAACAAGAAAATGAATAGGACATTCAAGTAAAAGAAAAAGGAGAAAATAAACAAACAAGAAAATGAATAAAGAAATCACTTTCTGTCGCACGTTTCCCACGAGACAAGTGAAATAATGCTTCATCGCAAATTCTAAGGTGGACATTAAAATTTTTAAGATAATTGATCATCCTTTTTATCTGTCCTGACGGACACCAATTATTAATCTCATATTTCTTTTAATATAACAATTGAGAGCAACTTCAAATTATAATTATAATTGAATGGATCTCTTTACAATATTGTTCCTGTCACTTGGATATTTTGATTTGTAATTGTCATTGAATGTTTTTCATTTTGAAAATTAATATAAATAAAAAATAATCAATGGAAGGAAAAAGAAAGTAATGATAGAAGGTATTTTTTGGGCAAAATAATGGTAAAAGTTAGTAATTGAGAAGTTAAGAATTTGAAGTAAAATAAACTTTAAAGATATTTGTAATAAAAAAATTAGGCTATACTAAAATGGTGTTTCCCTCTTTATGGTGGTTGAAACGATGTCTTGATCATTGTGTATGTGTAATTAGAGATGAAAATAGGCTAGGCCGTCCGTAGGGACCTATGACCTGACCTACTTATGGTCTGACCTGACTTATTTAATAAAAAGGCTAGACTCAGGCTGTTTTTAAAGTCTATTTATTTAAATAGGTCAGGCTCATGCTTATAAAAAAGTCTGTTAGGCCTAACAGGCCGACCTATATATATTTATCATTTATTAATATTATTTATTATTATTATATTAATAATATTATTTTCTATTTTAAATTCTATCAATTAGGCAATCACTTATTAATCATTCCATATTCAGTAGTCGTTCTATATTCGGTAACCGTTCAATTAGTCAATCACTTAGTAGTTGTTCCTTATTTGTTTAAGAAGTAATAATTGATTCGTTTAAAAAGGCTTTTAAAAAGGCTTACAGGTCAGGCCAAACTATTAAAAAGACCAGTCTTAGGCTGAAAAAAAAAGCCTACGATAGGCCGTAGGTCAGGCTTAGGCCGAAAAAATAAATCGTAGGCCAGACTCAGGCTTTTCAAAGCCTGGCTTGGCCTGGCCTATTCCCACCCCTATGTGTAATACAAATTTAGTTACAAGAACAAAAATAATAATTAAATATTCACAAATTAATAATAATAATAATAATGACTAAATTTAATTATTTTTATGTAATAAAAGTAATTTTTTTTGTTTATATTTAAGTTTAGAATAGTACATATTTATTATGTTTTTTTAACATACAATTGGTGTTTTAAACATAGACTCGGATCGATCGGTTCAATCGGTTAATCAAAAATCTATTTGGTAGAGTCACCTATTGGGTCCTTTGTGCCATCAAACCGATCAAAACCAATGTGACTCAATCAAAATTAAGATAAACTGGTGATTCAGCTGAGTTTAATGACTCAAACTAGGTCATTGCTTTTTAAAAAAAAACGCAAAATGTCATTGGCTATTTGTTACTGAAAAGTGGCCTGCTTGACCTAAAATTGTTGGTAGGAAAAAGGTGAAAGCTAGAATACGGGTATTTATTCTTGTTATGTCCCTCATTTCGAAAAAAACCACATCTCGTGGAGTGTTTACTTTTCTTCTGTTGATCCATTTTAGTATGGATGCGACTTTGGACGACCTTTTGGATCTCTTCTCATGGCTGAATTGTGACATAACTCTATTACATTGTATTCTTGCCAATATGATTGAAGAGGAATTGCTTGGAACTCTTTCTTGTAAGCATCGAAGATACATTGCAATGTATACTTGGAAGACACATGCATCATGTAGCTCCGATGAATAAACGAACAAACGGCGATGACATGTGAACATGGATAGTGTAATGCTTGAAATTTACCACAAGCACACCATTGTTTATCGAGGTTTACCTTGAATGTCCCTACAACATGACCGCTTGGTAGAGAAACTAACTCCTTAACTATAAAGATATTATGTGCTCGATTATAAATAACAACTTCATGGGAGTTCGATATTGATCGTTCCTTGTTAAGATTTTGAACGATTGTATTTGAGTAAATCAAACCTGATGCCATCATTTATGGGCATGTATCCCTCTTTCTGCAAATTTTGAAGTCACTCTATAGTATGTTGCTTGCACCAAAGAACTGATTGGAAGATTGCATGTCCCCTTTAATACATTGTTCATGCACTCGAAATTTTTTTTGTCATGTCCCCTCAATGTTTCCCTTCATCATATGTTTGTAGCCATTGTTCCTTTGGAATATTACCGATCCATTTCATTGCATCGCGAATCCAATAGCTGATTTATCTATTTTAGTATGTGATGCCCGATTGAGTCATGGTGTATCCTGAACGAACAAAAGTTCATGTATATGTTGAATACTAACCCATGCTAGTTACAATATTTTTCATTTGGCCATTTTTTATGGTCCCCGTGAAGTTTTGTGATATATGTTGAATGCAGAAGACATGATGTCAATTGTTCTTTAAATGCCTAACAACACTTTTACTTGACTCATGTCTATCCGAAATCAAGCAGAGGTTGGGCTAAGGTGTGACAAACAGTCGTAGACGACTAAGGAAGAAAATCCATGCATCTGATGTTTCATTCTCAAAAAGGTGTATGCTATAGGAATGGTATGGCTATCACCATTCTAAACGATTAACGTTAGTAAGGTCTCATGATACTTCCCATACAACCATGTTTCATCAACTGAAACAACTAGCTTACAATGATCAAACCCTTTGATGCATGGCTAAAAACTCTATAAAAAGGCGATGGAAGACAACTTTTCCATGAACTAGTTGATCATCCTCAATAAAAGGTTACACTTCAATATCGGTAACACTGCCTGGAAGATAATATTTGAAAGCAAAGATCCACCTTGGAAGCTCCTTGTATGTTTCATCTTGATTCCCGTATATTCTCTCGAAAGCCTTTTGTTTTGCAATCCATGTCTTTCTGTAAGTAGTGGTATATGTGTACCATGATCATATATGTGCAATCAACATTGAAACTAATATTGTGGGATCCTTCGTTACCATTTGTAGGATACTTTCACAAATAACAACAAGGAGAGTTGTTGGTGATCTTGTGAAACTATTATTGATGCACATGTGTGTGGTCCTTCTAGTTTTGTGATTCCATATGTTTGATTTCTTTCCATTCAAAATTCTACAACTCCACATACAATTTTTATTTTTACAATGGACAATCCATCTAGTTCTATCAGAATGTGCATCGTAGAATTGTGCATATGATATTCTTTTACACACTGCATTGTCACAACTTTTGTGGGACCACTTGGAGATTATCAAGATCTAGAACAAAGTAAGATTGATTTCGGGACAAAGAGTGGACAAATTCATCTTCAACATAATTCATTTTTTCGGAGGTCACGTTAGGCATGGCAATGGGGTTAGGTGGGGGCAGATTTTTCATCCTCCACCTCTACACCCGACTAATCAGGGTAAATATGCATCCACCCCCGTTTCATAGCAGGTGTAGAATTTATGCCCCATCCCCGTCCGCAATGGAGTTCGGATTTTCCCGCCCACACCCGCACCCATTTATATATACATGAAATTATAAATTTAAAAATCATATCTATTATAATTAATATAATAAAATAATTGTTATTAGACAATAATAAATTAAACAAATATTTTCTATAAAGATAAGATTATAATATTTAATATTTAAAAAAATATTAAGTATATTTAATATGTATATGTATTTAACAATTACATTTATATTACTTGTGGGGCGGATTCGGGTGCAGGGTGGATATCACCACCCCCAAACTTGTCTCCACCCTGAATTTTAATTTCGAGGAAAATCTGCACCCGCACCCAATCAAAGTAGTTTTCCCCACGCAAATCAAGCAGGTTTGGGTGGGTACCTGCGGGTGCGGGTTATGTTGTCATCCCTAGGTCACATTGCAAAAGTGTGAGGGGGGGTCAGAGAAACAAATTATAGTAGATGAACATTCTACTACAAGTTCCTGATCATCCTCGCCATCGACAACAAATTTAGCAAGAATGTCATCCTCATTCTCACTGAAATCGTCAACTTCTTCATTGTGAACATCAACCACAACATTGATAGGACCATCATCATATGATGTATTAAGGTTAATACTATGGGTGGTTGTTGATGGGTGTTGTGATGACGAATAAGGTATGGATTGATGGCAGAATTGTGTTTCAATAAAATGTATGAAGAGAGAATGGAGTTGAAATATGAATAGGGTATGGAGTGAAGGATTCAATAGGGCATTGACTCAATATATGGTAAAATTACTTGTGAGTTGTCTCTGGGATGATTTGCTAACCCTGCATCATCTAATTGTGTGTCATTCCTCCAAAAATCAAATGGTGGGCCAATTCGTCAAACTAAAATGGTGGTATGGTGATCCCTGAAAAATCTTGCAATAGATGTCATTTTATGTATGTCCTCCTATTGAAACATCTTCAATGTGTTCGACTATTGAAACATCTGCACTAGAGAGGTATCATTTCCATTGGCAAAACGGTAAAACACTTTTCATATCAACTCAATAAACTAAGTATAATATACTTGCCAAACTTGCTAAATGATAGTTTTATATTCTTTTACTAGATGGATTGGTCGGGGGCTATTCCATTATGGAATTCTATACGGAAATTTTGTCAGTTATAGATCAAACATTAATCACGTGCAATATTATCAGGTTAAAAATTTCATTCTTCAACAAAATTCAATTGTGTCGCCTTCCTAATATGTCTTTTATTTTCTCTAGTTCATATGGATGCCTTACACGAGTCTTGAAAATTTCATATCACAACAAGCATACTATGATTAAATGATATAGATTGCCAAAATTGCTTTGATTTGTTTCTCAATTGTAGAATGACATCAAACAGACAAAATCAAATTGCACTTTGGACTTTCCTAGGAAATACCAAAAGATCCTGAAAATATTGATACCCTTCATTGTCAAGATATGAGAGGGAATCACCTAGAAAATTGGAAAGATACACATGCTGCATGAATTCCATTTTGGAACGAATGTCGAAGTTGTTATCTTACCGGTCAACCAATACGTGGACACCCAATACCGACACATGAATATATGATGTGGTTTAGACACAACTCCAATATGTACTTATTAGCTCTGCAAATACTGCGAGACCCACAATGTGGTGTTGTAGAAGAGCCAACTTAATCATGACAACAACAAAGGTGTAATAGACCTCGCTCACCGACTTCCCCTATTACTATTGAAAATGAAGCGCCAAAACCACATCATCATTAATTTTCTTTTACCCCAACACAACAACAATTTGAATCACTAAGAAAATCATCACAATTCATGTTAACTCAACAATAGGATCAGCGACAATACATTCAAGCGATCAAGATTTTGTGAATAATTTATTTGGGGCATACATAGGTATGCTTGAGTCAGCTCCTCATTATATTAATAACATGTACTCATTTGGTATTCAATCATTCCCCAATCAAGTAGATCATAGTCCTTCGATGTGAGAATATACAGGAGCCACATGTCCCTGTTGACAAAGGAAACTCACCTCCACATCGTCCACATCGTATTTGTCGACCACCACGATGCAAAATTAGACACCATATATGAGATTATTGTAATAAAAAAATTATAATAAAATTTGTGTTTGTATTTTAATTGTAATGCTTAATTAATTTATTTTTTATTTTTATAGCCTCATTTTTTTTAATTTTTTAATAATTACTTATTAAAAGAAAAATTTAATTAAATAATTATTATAAAAATAACTAACATTGTATTTAATTAAAATAATAATTAGTTAAATTAATAATTAATAAAACTTAAATTAATTATTTAATTAAAATAATAATTATTGAATAATATAATGTATCCTGATAATTAGGAAAGATGTTGAAGAGAAATAAAGTAACAGTATTTCACATTTATAAATTATAACAACCCACAGTGTCATATGTGCTCATGCCATAGCTAATTAATCAAACTCTTTATATTTGTGTCTACTTAATACCACTACTAATAAAAATAGCTGGTCGGAAGACTGACTTCTTATCTTTATCAAAATGAAAAAAAAAAACAGTGGTATTTTTGTGTTTAATAAAAAATTAGCAGTATTTTAGTACTTAATTTTTTGATGGTAAAATTAAAAAAAAGTCGGATCTTTTCATTTAGAAAAATGTGCACATTAGTCATTTTTACCTCATATTTATCTCAATGTTTAGCGTGTGAGTATTTATAGGTACAACACCCTTGTTGGAAAACTCTCGGTGTCAATCATGCCGCATTAAAGTCACCTTGGCCACTGTCGATATATACCTCGTATCAATTCAATTTCATAAAACTCTGACACAATTGTGCTACTATATAATAATTCTTCTTACGAGCTTACTTGTAGAAAAAAAATTACATTTTTAATATAACAAATATCTTGATGTGATATCTGCTATGTGTAAAACTTAATTATCATAATAAACTTTTAGCGCAAGTATTCAACAACATAAATTTTTTGAAGTTTATGATTTTCACATCCATGAATTTGATGAGAAAACCATAATACTTTGTACCAAGTTGATAGAATAAAATAGGTTCTCTCTCTTTACTCTTTTTCTAAGAAACATGTAAAAATAAAAATAATTTTGTGTACGTAAGCATAAAAGTAAATGTGTCTTTTGTGCGCAATAACTAATTTAAAGATAGTGTCATTTAATGTAAGACGTCTATCAAGTATCATTATTAACGGATAAGATTGATTCATTTAATATTTACTTGTTACTATAACCTTTGCATTTCCAATTTATATGGGAATGAATGAATGTTGATACTTATACCCTAGGTAGTGGGTTCAATTTTCCATTGAAAGAAAAAACTTGTTAATTTTTAACTAAGGAAAAATGGGGAGTAAGAAGTCTGTGAATAATTTTGTCGGCTAGAAAGATTAGACTGTTACAGTAAGGAATCCCTGCATCATATTAGATACATGTGTAGTTGCCTCAGAAGTACATACATATGTTTTATACATATATTTCTTCTCAAACCAAGTGTTTGGTTTCGGTCAAACTTTTGGAAGTGTCCTTCTTTAGCACATAAATGACATTTATTCTAATGTTTAGCATGTCCTTTTTTCTTAAAGTTCTTGGATTTTGCCTTCAATGCTTTTTCAACTCCATGAACTAGGTTGATAGAATGACTCTTAAAATTCAGCCAATTCTCCTCTTCAATGGGTTTTCCAATCAATTCATTAATGATTGACTTGTCTTTCATAGTGTTATAGTTAATTTAGAAAGCTCCATACTTAGAAGGAAATAAAGTTCAAAATAAATTGAACCATAAAAGAGTCATTCATTGTCGTATCCGAAGACTTTAGTCTTGTTGCATTGTTAGTCATCTCAATAGTGTGATCTTGCATGTCTTGAAACCTATCAAACTTCATAGTCGCAAGTTGAACAATCAGTGTACCAACGAGTGACTTATCAGTGGAGAGAAAATGCTCTTCCACAAACCTAAGGTATTCCTTAATACTTTCAGTTTGTGGAATAATAGTCTTAATGTTGATTTCAATAGTTATTCCCATAAACATAAGACTCAATATGTTAAACTCTTTGCATCCCCAGTGTTGTTATCATCAACAACACGTTTTTCCTCCAAAAGTGACAAATCAAGGTCCAAAACATTTAAGTAGAACTACACTTGTTCCCAACATTCAAAAAAGTTCAAACTATTAAAAACGGTAATAAATGTCACTCGTGAATTAAGAGAAATTGCTACAAAATAACCAATATACCCAACATTGAAATTTATATACTAATTTTTTATTTTTTTTACCTTTAAGAGATTGCATCCCCGCTCTGCGATCACCTACAGGATGATTTTTATTTTATGTAGTAGGAGGTTGCATCCCAACGATGCAACCATTTAATAACTTTTTATTTTTTAATTACTTATTTTTACAAAAGAATAATTATTAATTTAATAAATAGAAAATAATAAAATATTTAAAAATAATAATAATAATAATAATAATAAAGTAAATTATATTACTAAAATTAAACATAAAAATTAATTTTTTTATTATTTTGTTTGATTTTATTAATATATTTTATTAATATATTTTATTATTATTATTATTATTATTATTATTATTATTATTATTATTATTATTATTATTATTATTATTATTATTATTATTATTATTATTATTATTATTATTATTATTTGAACACCAAAACCCCTGGTTTCATCTAAATAACCAGAAACATGTTAGTGATGAAATTAGACGAAACCCTTCTACACCAAAACCATTAGTTTCATCTAAAACTCCAACTCTGACGAGGTTTCATTTAAAACTCCCACGAAGAACCTTCCAAAATTTCTCGTTCTCCCTTCTCACATCGCCTTGTTGACGCCGAAGAACCCTATCACTCTTTTCGCGACATCGCGTTTATTGCATCTCCCTGTGTCGATGCCGCCTCTTTGTGACTATGTTTCTTCATCTCGCAGCAACTCCTTCATCCTTCGCCGCCGCCGCCTCTTTGCGACTTTGTTTCTTCATCTCGTCACAACTCCTTCATCCATTGTCGTTGCCTATTCTTCTGACTTTCAACCAGTAAACCATGTTTTTCCTCTTCCAATTTTTTATTTCAAGTTTTTTATGAATTTAAAAACTTGTTTAGAGCTACATAATTAGGACTGTTCATATAGTGATTCACAATTTTTTATTTGGATGAGTTATGAACTAACAACTTGTTTAATTATTCATAATTGATTGTTTTTGTTACTCAGTTAGTTAGGGCTATCTAATTGATTTAGAATTGTCTTTGCCTTTGAATATCTTTCATGATTGTTTATTTGACCTAGTGCTAGAATGGGTCAGATACTTAATATATGATGCAATTGACAAAGGAAAACTATCTTTAAGCAACCTTATGACATCCAATTTTTTTAAAGTGAAAGGATGATCTTGAAATTGTTTTAGTTTTAGTAAAAGTAGTCAGGTGGTTCTCTTTTCACTTTCTTTCACAAGTTGTTTTATGCAATTTATAGATGTATGTCCAATTGTGTGATTAATTGAGCAATTTTTTGATTGGTTTAATTGATTAATTACTTGATTTTCCTTCAGAGGGTGGTTTAATTGAGCAATTGTTTGATTGGTTTAATTGAGCAATTCGTTCACAAGCAATTGCTTGCTTGATTGGTTTAATAAGTTTCAATGGTGTTATGGCAGAGGGTGGTTTATCTCTTTATGTGTTTTTAATTAATTTATGTATGCAAAGTTACTATTTTATGGTTAACATTGGGAATAAAAGTGGTGTATAATATAACTATCTCTCACTTCTTTAGTAGAATCATGGGTGCCATTCCTTCAGTTATCATTTTAAAACCATCAATCATCCACAATCTATGTCATGAAAGGTGAACCCAAGTCGCCTTTTAAGTGGTGTGACTATTTATCTGATTTTGCTAACCCAAGTTGTAAAAATTGTCATACTATCACTTTTTCTACTACAGACATTAGGAATTCTGAAGTTTGTGTAGCCATCAATATTTATTAATTGGTTTTTCTTTTAGTAGTATGTGCACTAGCTTCTAGATGATTAAATATACTTTTCATTGTATCTTTAAATTTTTCTTCATTAAATAGCATAGGTGACACTACTTTGGACCAATTTGATTCCTTTTAGTGACACAAATTTGCAGGAGACCACCTTTTGATCTTGAGTTAGTTCTAGTAACTTCTATTTTACTTTTTCTACATCTATACGAGTAATGTAACTATTTATTTTGTGACTGCTTTGATTTTGTATTTTAAAGTAATGGACAAATAGTGAACTTAACTTCACAAATTCAGTTCAGAGTATAGGAAAGGTGTCAAAAACATTATTGTAAAAGAAGCACAATGGTTTGTAAATACTTGGTAGGTTTGGGGTTTCTACAAAACTACTATGTTTTGATAAACCATGGAGAGTGAATATCTTTATTGCCTATGAAAATTGATGAACATGTGGAAGATCAAGCCGATTCACGTCTTCCTCAAGAAGAATATTGAAAGATCAAGCGGACTCATGTCATCCTCAAGAAGATTGAAGCTAGCGGAAAGCATAGAAGACTTGATTGTTTTGAAATACGTGGAAGACTTGATTGTTTTTAAAATGATGACATAATAGTTGATATACTCATGTACTGCTTTTTTGAGGTTGCATACCAATGTAAACAAAATTTGATTAGACAAAGTTGTTTTCCTTTATTAATGTATATTTTAGTTACAACTTGGTAATGTAAACTCTTTTATTTTATTCAATGTTATAATTTTTATTTATTAATGTTTAGTTATTTTAAGCAATAATAATTAAATATCAATACAATTTTATTTGAAAAATTGTTGCCTAAATGTACAAAAGGCAATATAAAAAACTGTTTGGCTAATACTTCCACAAATGTGGAATAATGGTATAAGCAAGGTTTATATATGTATTGTCGTAGAGTAAAAAGTGTTGTCTAAACCTTATGACAACAGTTTAAATTGGTTGCCTAAAATAAAAAAACGGTGGGCTAATGAATATGCAACATTTACATAACTCTAGTTTAAAACAAATGCAGAAAACCGTGGGATAAAATCAACCAAAAAATTGTGGTCTCATTACAGATTTATAGCAACAATTTTATTTATTCGTGGGCAAAAGTAAAAAATCGTGGCCTATTAGAATAGGCAACGGCCACCTAGACCACACTTCTTAAACCGTTGTCTTAGATTTATGCCACATTTTTTTTAATTTTCACCACACTTTTTCATTGTTGTCTAAATTGAAAAATGTTGTAGTGAAGGTAATAGATGGTCGCATTTCTGGAATGCGATCTCTTAATGCATAAAAAAAAATCATCCTTCTCATGGTGAGAATGTGATATGCTGAAAATAAGTAGAACACTTTGATATATAAATTTCAATGTGGAATATATTAGTTTGTTTTCCAAAAAAATTTATATGTGTAAAAAAATCCTAATATATTTCCTCTTGGTGCCAACAAAAACCAACAACCATATATAATAATAACAATCACATAATTCACAACCTCGTAAACATATAAAGTAAAACTTTATGTATTAGCTCTATAAAATAGATAATTGTACTCAAATTAGTCTAAATTTAATTATTTATATAATATAGTTCATCATATTTGAGAGAGAATAAAATATTATAGACAAAAAATTATAAATTTTGATAAAATTTATGATATCAAATGAAAAATTTAAGTTTCATAATAAATAAATTTTTAGTGCAAACATTCATCTACGTAAAAATTTTGAAGTTTATGATTTTTACTTTAACATCAAGTTGATTGAATAAAATGGTTTATTTTCTTTTACTCATTCTAATGAGAGATTGACAAAGGTCAGATCTCAACCAAACACCAACAAACACAATAAATTTTGTAACATTAGCATCCTAGTTTTTGCAGTTTTTTTGATATAATGTTAGCCGTCAATATATATTAGAGGAGGAGGAAAAAATGTTAGTACCAGATATTGAATCTTAGACTTCATGCATATAATTATTTCGATGCCTCTACTCAAATCACTAAACTTCTTCTTTGATGACGTTTTAATTTGATTTGATTAGAGTTTTGATTCATGCTAGACAAATAACAATTACTGGTTATCGGAGGTTTTTACCGGTTTTAGCACCACTATCGTCTATCTATATATAGACACCCTATAACTATTTAAAATTATTATATATATTGATGAAATATATTCAGGTATAGTAAAGAGGGGAGGATATGATTTTTTTTTTTAATCAATGTTTTAAACTTATTATTAAAGTAGTATATATTATCAATTTGGGGTAAGTTGTGGTTACTACCAACTACTTACCTTATATATATAAAGTTTAGAATAACCACTTGCATGATATTTTTATAGAAGTAGTATCTCAAAGGGCAAATGCGATTAACATGTTTTATTTATTTATTTATTTATTTAAATAACAGTCATATACCGAATAAATAACTTTTGTTTTTCTTAAGTCTTTTTAAATAAAAAAATGGAGTTCGACTTTGGTTTTTGTTTTTTTAAATAAAATAAAAATTATCTATATATTGATTACTTATTATTTTTACTCAACTATTATTACTTTGATTGGAAGACAAATTTTAACGGGAAAAATAACAATTTTTTTAATTATCGATTAAATTCCAACTCTAATTAGATTACAAACTTTAATTATAATTTTATTGAATACATGATAAACAAAAATATTGTACATAATTAAGGCATTTTACTTGTTTTAAACATTAAAATTAAACATTCTTTCTTTATAGGAACATAATAATTGTCCTTTATTTCCACGATAACTATATGTTTCTAAATCTTTTTTGGTAGAGCTACATCCATCTCATTATGCTTATACAATTTCAAACACAATAAATGACTACAACTTAAAATATGTTACCTTTTTTTACCCATTTTGATGACTTTCTTCTTTAGTTCAATATTTTGAAATTTTTTATTGCAGTTGCTTGCAATATATCGAATACAATAAATTGAATGTGCGTTGAGCTTAACCCACATCACGTTCACTCTTTCTCTTTTTGTGCTACACACTTTTTTGTTTCAACACACTTTTACTCTTCTTTGACTTTCACAATAATAATATTAGTATTATCCTATGAAATCTGATTCAACCATCTACTAAAATGATTTTATTTTATATTTACTTTAATAATAACGTACTGGAAAATTTTATTAAAAATAATTTAAACATTTTCCCATTCACACTTGTAATTTAAAATTTATATAGAATTTAAAGGAACATTAAATTGTTACTAAATTTTATTCATTTAAATTGTTACTAAGTATCATTTTTTTTCTTCTTATAGTGAATGGAGATTCTCATACCAACGATTGGATTTTATATTAGATATGATAACATATATAGGAGTAGATTTTACTTCCTCTAATTTGCCTCAGATTCTCAACATGTCTTATCAATTTTGAAACGCATAGAGTTGAAAATTAGATATTTATCTTGGTCTCCACAGGAGTTAGATTTTTCCGCCCCGTTCATATATAAAAAAATAAATTTAAAATTTTCATATTTATTATAAAAAATAATCAAAATATAATTATTAGACACAAAATCCAAATAATAAGTTACAAATAAACACTAATACAATTTTTTATAGATTAGATATTTATGTTTGGACGTAAAAAGTAATGAATAAACCATAAGTTAGCTCATAGCATAATGAATCTATAGTACATAAACTGCAACTTCAAATGACATAGCACCTCAAAAAATGTTATAAAAAATGACCATTACCAATCAATTCTACTTTGACTATAAGAACTTATATGCTATAAGTCAACACACTCATATA
>JBBPBT010001444.1:2599324-2616499 GCA_037974875.1 Cicer bijugum
TTAATTATATTTTAAATCTCTTATTTTATCATATTTACGAAAATAATTTCTTTATTTTAAAATCAAATATTTTGATATATCACTTATTGTATTTATTTTAATTTTGCTTCTAAATTGTTGATTTTTACCTAAAATTGTGCTTTTAGACAAAAAATAGAAGATAATTTATAACTTTAAAAGTAATATTTTCTCCTCAAATTTACAATTGGATGATATATCACATTTTTTCGAAGAAAAAATCTGCATTTTGAAGCGAAAGATCTTAGTTGTAATAAAAAAAAAAAAAACTACAACAATTGTGATAACTATGCGATTAAATTTTTTTATTTTTAAATAAAGATACTCTTTTTTGTGGATATGTTAAAATAAAAGAACTAAAATGCAATTAAGGTTTTATTTATTGTTGGTATTAAATGGAGTTGTGTCCTTGTGTATCTTTGTGGAAAGCCTAGGAATGTAAAACCAGTCAACATTAGCCGCCAACTTTCCAGCTTATAAATGGATTTACCCTATATAATATATATATATAAGTTCCATACTCACCGTTGTTATGTGAATTCCGAAACGACTCCACACACGCCTATAATCTAGGGACCATACCTCATGATACGAAAGTAGCTTCCCAGCCACTTCAATATAACTGAAACATAAGGTTCCACTCGATTTAATTATTATTTAAAAAAAATTAAAGACAAATTTACACACATTAAGTACAGAAAAAAAAAATGGTATTACAGGTTCGAATCCGTATATTAATGTATCAAGTGTCCTGCAACTTTTCACCGTATCCGAACAACATAAATTGAACTTTATGACTCACTATAAAAAACAAGTCAGTCCTCTTTTAATTCCTTCTAATTTTGCCATATCTAGATAAGTCATATAACATGAGAATTAAGAACCACGAACACTTGGGGGGGAAGGGAATAAGTCTAATGACTCTGAGGATAACTGATAACCATCCTATAACTAGAGTCTTTGAATAATTGTATATGTCCAAAGGTTAAATGGAATAGATTATGTTTTAATGAAAGTGATATGAGATTAAAAACCACACATCAATGCACCTGTTACCTGCTAATGTCCAATCATATATAGTGACAACTGTTCCTTTACTATTTTTTCAATCCAGGAAAGGGACCTTGTCAGCACAACTGTTCTATAAGTGGATTAGAAGATGTTGATTGTGGGTCAAATAACAAGCATACATTTTATTTTCACATAAAATTGCATGCAACTAGCCTTATTAATCCCAAAGCCAAACTCCAAAATGGATCTCTTTAGCTAACTTTGTGATACAATCGAATGCACCATCATGATTTATTATGCAAGGGACCCATTAGTAGGATTCTATTCGACAGATGGCGAACCTTCACCACAAGTTCACCCACAACAGATCACAACCATCCATTTCCATTCCCTTCTATTGAATTTTCGGTAAACACTTATGGTTCCCCATCTATTTAAAACCCCTCCAACCCTGTGTGTCTTCCATCAGAATCTAATCAGTGATTGCAGTCACTCTTTCATAAAATAAAACACTGAATCTCAGTTTACCAAAAGCAGTTAATTTATCAACCAATCAAAAGTTGCATTGCATTGCACCAGGTGCTCAAAATGGGCAAGCTTGGTTCTGTTGTTCTGCTAATAGCACACTTATTAGTATTTCAAGCTATGGCACATGAGACTGAGACACAAGCGCCACTCTCAGGGTTAAGCTTAAACCCTTTGGAGCATAAAACTCAAATTGATGTTCAGCTTCACGATCATTATATAGTTGAAGATCATAAAGTTTCTGGAGGTACTGAGTTAGCATTAGAGGGAGATGGAGAATCTAAAGCAGCTCAGGCTCCACATATCCGAAAGCTTGGAAAGCATCATTCGACAGACAAGTCAGTGGCAGGTGGGGGTGTCATCATCGGTGGCCTTGTTACTGCCATGTTTGCTTCTGTTTTTTGCTATATACGGGTTACAAGGAAAATGAACAGTACTGATTACTGATCTCAGGTTCAACATAGAAAATTCATAAAATTGTAGAAATTCGAAACATAGAATGTAAAAAATGAATGATTTATCATATACTTGAAACATAATTATTTAAAAAAAAATGCAGGTCAAGTATTGTGAATAAAAGATTCAGATTATAACTCATGTAAGAATTTGAGTTCTTTCATTTTCTTCTTTCTGTTCCCTGTTTTATTTTCTTCATTCCTATTGTGTGTTTGGTTGAGCAGTGGGCAACCTACGCCATGAGTAAAGAGCTCTCCCACAAAAGAATGTCCTCCACAAAAGATTTTTTTTCAACCTTTCATTTTCATGAAAGTGTAGAAATGAGACATAAAATGGAAAGAGAGAAAGTGAAAGATATTGATAATGTGATGAAAAATGAATAGAAATAAAGAAAACAAAAAGTATACACATATATTTGGTTTTGGTAGTAACATATTTTCTCACATCATGTAAAAAAAACCATGAAAATTAGGAAGCTCCAAATTGTAGCACAACTAAACATGCAAACACACTAAAAGTTAGAAGAGTGTATTTAAGACAATGATGCTTGCTGAGATTCTTTTACCTAGAACTCATGATTTCTGTACTGGCTAGAATTTATCGAAGATAATGATGCTTGCTGAAGATAGTATGTTTTAGAATTCATGCATGGAGGGAGAGGTTACTAACGGTGTGGATATGGAAGCTCCTGAGATTTTAATTTTGTGAGAAACTTGAAGTTCATCGAATCTCTGCAGCTTTTAAAATGACTGAGTTAGATAGTATTTACAACATGAAGCTAGAAAGTCGACGGCTAGCAAAGATGTTAAGATTCAAATGAAGAGTTTTTGTTTGAGGATTGGACATTGTGCAAGACTATTGATACACAATGTGGAATAAAAATATTGGAAAATAGATATGTAAATTTTTCTCATAGACTATTATGTGTGGATTAAGGATTGTAAGTAAATACTGCAATCAGCTAAACTGCTAAACCTATGAAGGCTAGTCTATTCACCACTTCCAAAATCAAGACAGCAGTAAATAATGTAAAGCTTATGTCATGCCATATACAAATATATACAGCAAATTTGTGCTTTACCAAAGCATACTGATATGCAATCTCATCTCTCTAGAAAAAGAAGCCCATGTTGTAGTTTCAAAATGAGAGGAGTGAAATCTAAAATAAAAATGAAGGTTGCTCATCCGCCTCCCATGTTTGTTCACCTGCCCCCAAATATACTACTGGAAGTTAAGATCTGATAGTATATTTGACTTGAATTTACACTACCGGAAGCTAGGATTTGATAAAAAGCCGAAAAAATGAGCAAACATGGGGGGCTGGATGAGTAATCACCAATCAAAGTAGACAACTAAAGATGAACACTTGTGAATGACTAAGAGCAGCAGGAAAAATAAAACAACTTATCTTATAATAGTAAAATGTGGATCAATGATCTATTCTAGTGGATCTAAATCCAACGAAAACCACATCTGTCAAAGATGTCTTGCACTGTATTAGCAGATAGCACAACAATAAATATTATCCAATAAAAGAAGCCATCAAAGACATGAACCAAAAGGTAGCATCGGAGGTTAATAACTTCATTACAGAACAAGAACTTTAAATGCAGCTCACAAACCAAATGGAATCACAAAGTTTAATTAATTGTCTCAATGTGCAGAATAATAGATGAACTAATCATTCATATGCAACCAGCTTACGAGTACAACCATGAAGGATGAAATAAAAATCACAGCAATAACAATATCCTAACTTCTGTTCAAAGTGAAATTCCCTATTCCCTAATGCATACAAGCACCACAACTCGATATTAAACAAAAATATAAAAAGAACACAATTATCAATCTTAATAGTTAAAATTGCCAAAGAAACTGACAGATCTTAATGTACAAAAAAAAAAAAAAACACACAATCTGAACCAGCAATGGCTCATAATATTGATCAAGATCATCTTGCAAGTTTTCATCTAAACTACCACCTTAAGAACAGAACAACTACAATATTTCCACACACACTACAGATTTCCATATGACCAAAAGAACAACAGCAGAAGCTTAACTCAGTCCAATAACTAGTTATAATACTAATTCATGTACAGCAGAACTTTTCTAACAATTTCAAGTGCCATAGAAATTTGATTCAGATCATACTGCAGTAAACACGACTAAATGCAGGATGCATTTTAAAACCTACTTAGCAATGACACTTCAGATTGAACGCGTGTTCAATGCCCGACACGTGTTGGTATCATTTGATCATATTCAACTACTTTAATTTTCTCAAATGGTTGTCTTTGTGTCAGTGTCATGTCTCTTGTTTATGTCAATATTTCATAGTCCAAAACCCATCAGCATCAACATATATAATAAGAACAGCAAATAACAATCTTAATCAAATGAAATCAATAAACAAATATATATATATACACACAAAAAATTATATAATTATATTTGAAAAATGTAAGCATGAATTAAGAATAAGATTTTTTAGTTCTCATAAGAATACTAGTCATTCTAATTCCAATCAAACTAACACTACTAGAACTAACAAATCTAGAATTCCTAAATAAATTCACAACATCCCTAACCTCACGTGGCCCACACTCCCCAACAAGAACAAAACAAACACCACCAGGCCTAACTACCCTCTCCATCTCAGCTGCAAATCTAGCCGGAAAAAGCGCCTCATCAAACCTCGCCGTAAAAGCAAAATCAAAAGCAGCATCAAAAAACGGCAAATTATGCGGATCGGCTCGGCTAACAAGAGGCGGAGAGTCAAAAATCTCAACACCGGTAACATCCTCGACGCCGAGTCGCGACAATGCTGCGACTTCGTGACCGGCACCGGCGGATACACAGAGGATTTTGGAGTGGTTAGGGAGAAGGCCAAGATCACGAATTGGAAGGAAGAGAAGGGAGATAGAGTGGAGTTTGTTGTTCCAATCACGTGAGGACCAGAGACGGTTGTTTTTTTTGTCGGATGGGAGGTGAGGGCGGTTGGTGGTGAAGTCGCAGGTGGATTTGGGGAAACGGAGGTGGGGTTTGGATGGGGCTTCGGGGGGTACACATGTGTCGGGTGTACGGAGGAAGAGAGAGATGAGTGTTATTGAAGCTATGGTTATTGCGACGAATGAAAGTTTATTTAAGAATGTGTGTATTTGTTTATCCATTGTAGTGGTTCCTGATGCTGCTTTGAAATCGCGTTTTGAAAACAGTTTCCTCGTAAAATCGTCGAACTCGGCTGGACTCGCGAGTTTGCTCCGCAGAGATTTCAGAATTTATACAGATCTGACCTAAAATTTCATGTTTTGTTGTTTCAAACCACAAGCATTGACAACGCAAAAGAGAATCTTGGCGACGGAACTACAAGCGACGTGAGTGGAAGTTTAAGTGCCGGCGAGTACGTCGACGGGAGCAGAACTGCACGAGACGTGAATCGTTATGTTTCCTGACTGTGGGTTTCGTTATTTTTCTATCTTATTTAGGCTGTGTTTGGAATGAGTGAATGTGAGAAGAAAATAAATATGAGGAGAGAAAACACTTTTTTTTCTAAGATCTTTTTCATCATTTGGATTCAAGTTGGCTAGAAAAGAAAGGAAAAAATAATGTTGGACTCCATGATAAAAACTTTTCCTCTCAATTTGAGAAAAAAGCATTGAAGGGTGATGCAAAACAATTAAAATGACAATAAGTCCCTCCCTCGTGTAATTGATACAAGGTGTAGTTTTTGTGTTTTGTATTTAATTTTTTTTTTTAAGTTTTAATCACTTGTCACGATAAAATTGTTTTACATACAAACATTTGATTATATAGTATTTTGTAACGACAGTTATAAAATCAACCATTTTTATTATAGGTCGATCTAAAATTGGTCTACACTAATAATGTACCTTCTTTTAACAGTAACATATTTTATATCTTTAATTTTATTTATTTTGATAAAAGTATGATTATTTCTATAATAATCAAGTTCTCAACCCATTTTAAAAAATCCACAGATAAATGAAAACTAATTAAAGATGTAGCTGTCGTCGTTCACTTTTAAGCTATCATATTAGCTTGTCGCTTAACAAACTCAACACTATAGTTTTTAATGTAAGTATCACCAAAATTTGAAACATCCTCCTTGTAGTGGTTAATGTTGTCTACCATTTTTGAATAAAATTCGAAGTTCACATTTTCAGGTTGGAGCTCATACACCCATTTGAGGATCGATAAGAATCCACTTGTTTTTCATTCATCAACAAAATACTATAGAGAAAACCATTATGGTTTGGCCAACACAAAACTTTCTTACTCGTCTTAAATGTACATGCTCAACCCGACTCTATTATACTGAAAAGAGAAAGAGACATCGATGTTACACTTTACATGGTTAGTTGCCGAGCTTTCTCAACTTATATATATACATGTTTCATTTTCCCTTAGTTGAGTATGTTGAACACCCCACCTTGCGCCCTCCTCCAATTATCCAACAACATTCTCCCATTCATAACACAATTTTGAGGAATTTCACTAGTCTTTTCCGGCCCACAACCTCTTGGTGTGAGATCGTCCATATGGACCAAAGAACTATAGCAGCCATAACTACTGCATTAGTATGGCAGTCGTGCAACAACCCAAACAACATAGCATGGGCATTGGAAAAACACAACAGTTATTGGTTAATAAACTCAAGAAGCCCTATTTCACTCATGCAAAAAGTTTATTAAAAGTGCATTGGAAAAAAAAAAAAAAAAAAACCATGTAATCCTCCACCACTATGGATGGCAAAAAAACACAGTAGATATATGTGGATAAAATCTGCAATGGATATGGGATATTATATAGTTTAATGGATATTGCATATAAAATAGATAAATATTTTGACTATCAGTTATTTAATGAATATAGATGGAGATGTAATGGTATTCATATCTATAAATATCTGTACTCAATAATAAATTGGTAAAATTGATATGTTGTAATGATTTTTATTTATGTTATAATGCATTACTAATTTTTATGATGAATTTTGTTGATATATGTTATTATTAGTTATTGTATTAATATTGTAGGAATTCCATTATGAGTGGTTAGTCCTACATTAACTAGGAATTGAGGAAATATTGAATATATAAGATAAATGACCCATAAACCTAATGCCTTAAGGTTTTGGATTGAGATGTGGTGTTAAAGTCTCTTAAAGGATCCTAGACACTTAACCCATTCCATATGTCGCATTCTCCCGGACTCCCCAACAAGTGGTATCAAAGCCTAGTTCGGTCTAGTGGGGGAGCAAAAGCACTAGGACCAAGTCTAGTGGTGGGTAACTCACAATGTAGGGATGAATTCACTAGTTTTTGCAAAGCTCATGATGTGAACAGACATAGAACTATAAGCAGTACACCTCAGTAAAATGGGCTAACTGAAAGGATGAATAAAACTTTGCTTGAAAGAATGAGACGTTCGATCTTGTTATTTGATAAATTTGAGTCCTTCTACTGCAATTAAACTCAAAACACCTAAAGAGATGTGGATCAAACATGTTGCAAACTACAATCATCTAAAAGTATTTGGATATGTTGTATACTACCAAGTAAATGAAGGGAAGTTAGCCCCTCGAGCTAAGAAATTATACTTTGTTGGATATCTAAGTGGTGTAAAAGGTTATAAAATATGGTGTTGGTGTTCTGAAAGTAGAAAATGTATCATCAGTAGGGATGTTAAGTTTCATGAGGTTGAGCTATATAAGTTTTTAAACAATGTTGCGAATAAAAGCTCACATCAAATTGAAAATGAGAGGTTTGATCTTGAGATGGAGAAAGCTTGAAAGAAACAGAGAACGTTCTTGGAACAACAGTAGACTCAACAAGACATAACTAAGAGGTTTGATCTTCAGGTGGAAAAAGTTGCAGAAAAACAGAGAATGTTTTTTACTTCAGCCATAGAAAAAGAGAAAAATCAACATAAGTCGAACATTCTTGACTTTAAATGATCTAGTAATAAGCCATTTTAGTTTTATAAGAAACCACCACCCTTATTTCCCAACATAATCAAATTAAAAAAGCACAGAGACTTTATCATCTCATTCCCCAACATTGCTTACTCATAGCAAGTTTATCCCACTTGAGCCAATGAATACCCTTTGATCTACCACCATGTTGGCCCCATCAAAATTAGTCCATCATCTTCTCTAAGTTATCCTTCAGTGTAGGAGATAACAAAAAGTTACTCGTGTAGACAAGAATTGCTTGCAATACGGCTTTTATCGTAACTTAGTTTCCCGCTTGGGACAAATTTTTCTTACTCTCAGTTTCAATTTATTTTCTCTTCTCACTTTCTTTCCTTTATGTTTTTTCTCTCTATCTTCTTACAAAGTGCCTTGTATTTCTTTTTACACAATGTGCTCTATTTTCTTGACCTTTGTATCATTTTAATATGGGTTTTTTATGTCTCTTTTTTTTAATTCAATTAGCATCAATTAGTAAAAAAAAAAGTCAATTGGCATCAATTTTTGTGTAAGCCTTATTTTTGGTGCAAATAGAACCGTTTTTCTTAAATAAGTTTGTGCAAACAAAACTATGTATGTTTAATTCTTTATCCTTCAAAACGTGTTTAATTCTTTATATAGTTTCATCATTATCTAATTCAACTTTTTTAGGGCTAAATTTATTTTGCTTGATTTGCTACTAGTTTTTCAATTATGAAATTATTTCTTTTGAATTTTAGTCATTTTAATAGTATTGTATATGGATATTATATATATATATATATATATATAAATAAGTTTTTGATATTATTTTTATGATTTAACTTATATGCATTGTCAGTGTATAGAATTTTTTATTTTAACAATTAATCGCAATAATATGATGTTCAAAAATATTTTGACTTGTATAGTAATCACTTTTAAAATAATAGACATGAGTAATTGTAATGTACTGACAGTATAAAATATTTTACACTATCAAATATTTTACGTTGTCAATGTATGCAAATAAAATTCTTATTTTTAGTGTGAGGTAAACTCTTACGAGTTTAAGATTTGTGGTTACTAAGCTGACTACTATGCTCTCTAATTTACTCATGCTATCTTCACATTTCTCTTCACCTTCTCCTACAATTTAATTATATGATTTTGCATGTTCTTATTTTAAACGTTAAATTTAAGTTTTTTATTATAATAAAAATTTAAGGTGAGACAATGATGCATCAATCGAAAATAAAAAATACATTAGAATTTATCTAACACTTATAAAATAATTTATATTTGTCTTCTTCCAATAACATTATCGAAAATTAAACCTATGATATATCAAATCCATTAGTAAGTTTGAGTTAGAACTTAGAAGCTAGGAGATTGATTAATTCATTGCTATACATTGATTATATAACTTTTAAGAGATTAATTGATTGTTATAAATTTAGAACACTCTTTACCATGGAACACCAAAATAGTTAGTTTGAAAAAAACAAAGATTTCATTGCACTTTTGTTCTCTTAATTTTTACTATTTTATGAAATTAATCCTCTTATTTTAAATATCGAAAATTTTGGTCTCTCTTTTAAATTTTTGAACTAAAAAATAAAAATTTGACATATTATAAATTATGTGGTATGCAACTTCATGTTATAAAACCATCTAGATGGATTAATTATTCATATATTATTAATTAAATTAAAAAATGAAATAAAAAATGTAGTTGAAAGTAATTTATTAGTTTTATTATGATTTCATGGGTGTAAATCCTTTCACATTATCGTATGATATGTCAAGTTATTTAAAACATTTCACATTATCATTTTTTAAATAAAAAATTAGAATGAAATGCCAAAAGTGTCAAATTTTAAAATAAATGAACTAATTTTGTGAATTGATAAAAATATAAGAATTTAAATTGCAATTAAGTCAAAATATTAAGACAGCTATCCTTTTCAACATTTTTCGTTACAAAAATATACATGCTGAGTCTTATGAATTAGACATGGCAAAATTAAATATTATTTTAATGAAAAAAAATAACATTTTTAAATTAATTTTTTTTTAAAATATTATTAAAGAACCCTAATATATCATCATCTTTCAATACATCACCATAAATTCAGAATTTCAACAAAAGTTCAAAACAAAATCAAATATTCAAAAGTTCAAACCCGACAAAATTCAAAAATCAAGAAATAAAATCTAAACTCTAACCTCTAACCTCTAAAAATCCAGAACATAACACATATTGTCATATTTTAATCTTGACTTAAAGCTGACTAATATAGACAATTACCCATTCAGTGAATTCCAACAATTAATCAACTTTTGGCTTCAGATTCTATACTATTTTCAATTTGTGATTTGTTTTTCGAAAAACTCATTTTTAATAGAGGAAAATTGTGATAAAGGTTGAAATTTTTTATTTAAGGTGGATAGGAATCGAAGAAAACAAAGTAAGATATGAGAAGCTTGAGAAAAGATTAATTTTTTTGTGAGAGAAACTCAAAGGGTTGCTAAAAAAAAGTTATTTTTCGATGAGAAATTTGGATTTTTGAATTTGTTGGTTTTGTTTTGAATTTTTGGGAAGATGAGGATGAAGATGGTAAAGAGAAGAGGATGAAGATATTAAAAAAAAAAAAAAAAATTTGTTCAATAGAATTTTTATAATAGAAAATAATATTTTTCATTAAAATATTATTTAATTTTGCCAGATCAGATCCGTAACGGCCATATATGCATTTTTGTATCAGAAAATGTTAAAAAGGTAAACACTATGCACATTTACCTAATTGTTACGAAAAAACATTCCTAAAATATAAAGGACACTTAATCTTGTAAGTCTATATTATATTTTACTCCATTTGTTTTATTTTAAAAATATTTCATTTGTATTTTTTTATTGTCTTAAATTATTTATTATTTTATAATGCTAATATAATATTAATTATTTTTTTCATTAATATACCCTTATTTATTATATTTCGTCCAACTTTTTCTCTAATTGCAATTAATAAAAAAATTGAAATAAATAAAATATATTTTATATTAAAATCAATACAATTAATCATGTTCTTAAATTTTTTTCACAATTTAAAATAAGACAGAAGGAGTATGATGCATTATCAACATGAAAACATTTTCTTCCCCTCTTCCACCAATTCAACCCACTTTTCGCCAAACCCAAATCTGACTACCCATTAGCAAGACTGACTAGTGTTTAAGGAATAAGGAATTATGAACAAGACCGAAATTGCACAAAGTGCTTTAGAGACGTACCGAATAATGGGGAAGAGGAAAAGATAAATATTGCATAACGAAAAAATCTAGAAAATGTCTCTTTTGAAAAGGTGTGTGATTCAGTAAATTGAGGATTCTTTAATTATATGATGAGGAGATTTGGTTTTAATGAAAAGTGAAGATGGGGGAGCTTCCCACTTGCTTGAATCTCTTTAAGACTAGAGTATTTCAGGATGTAGCTGGAATCAAATGTGTTTATGCTCAGATGCTTCGGAGTGTGAAACTCATTTGCTAGCTAGGTGTAATTTTTCGTAGTTAGTGTGGCGTGTAGTTTGTAGAATACTTGAGTTGAGGAGCTGTTTCAAAATAAATTGCCAAATCACTTTCCTCTAGACTTTATTCCGTGCTTGCTATCCAAAAATATGCTCTTTTTATCGTAGCGTTTAAGATTCTTTTTGCACATATTCAAATATGGAACAATTAAAAGAAAAAAGAATTATTTGACCAATCATGTTAACTATCAATGAAATGGAAAGGGTATATAATAATTATGTAACAAATTAGGAGTAGTAACAAAAATGTGTATAAGTTAAAAAAATATGTATAATTACGTAACATTCCTAAATTGGATTATAAATATATTAGTTTAATTAGATATTTAAAATAAATTTGAATCTGATTTTAGATTTCAGTCTCATGAGAACGAAATAGTTTTAAAGAGTAAATAAATTTTGTTAAATGAAATGCAGTGGTTTCTAAACTTTAAATTTAGTAATAAAAATTTCACATTGTAATATCAAAAGCACAATAATAGTATTGAAAGAGTATAAACAATGATAGTATTGAAGGAGTATAACATAAAAGTTATTAATGCGTGCATATGTTGTTGATGATTTATTGTTGAAAATAGATCACATTAAAAGGAACAATGATGGTATTCAAGGTAAATTTGATGTTGCATATAGATAAAATACTTTTGATGTTTTATAAAAACTATTACGATATAAATAATTTTAAATAACATTTCAAACTTTTTACATTCTAAAGAATTGTTGCAATCTAGATTATTATTTTAGAAGAGATAATTATAATTAAACTCATACTAGTCAAATTCATCTCTTTAGGATAGTAAAAAAAAACTTTACAATTTATTAAACGTTTATTAAGATTTATCTTTGTTTTCTTTAATGATATTAATAGAGGTCGAAATTACAATATTCCATTCAAAGTTACTACTAAATTTTTTGCAGTATCTATTATGAGAAAATGATGACTACCAATATTCATAAAAAAATTTAATATAAATACAAAAAATGACGTGTTTTCAAACAATTAATTGTTTTTGTGTGTTCATTATTATTTTTAATTAAGAAAGTATTTAAGTCCGAGTCTTTAGATGCTTTAAAAGCTAATTGGTTATGTGACTCTCCTTGGCTGAACAACACATGTGAATGTTTTCCGAATCTAAAACAAACTCTCCTAACTGTTTTTACTTTTGAAAACTTCCAAATCTCACTAACAATTATAAACAATTAAGGTAGAAAACACACAAAAAAAAAACTAAACAAGATCAAGAAGCTATAGATCCATTTGATGCAATTTCATGCAATGGAGACAAGATCTGCAAAACGCAAAAAAATAGCTCAAAAACAAAAAGACAACAATGCCAAAACAACACCATCCAAAGATCTAATCAGTGATCTACCTGATGATATTATTCATCAAATTCTTCTTCTTCTTCCCATTAAATCTGTTGCACAAATGAGTGTTCTTTCCAAAAGATGGAAATTTCTTTGGACAACTTTTCCTTACCTTGATTTCACAACCCTTAATCCATTTCCACTTATTTCATCCAAAAGCCATAAAAAAAACTCAAACTTTGAAAAATCAAGACACCCCTTTTCATCAACAAGATTGGATTTCATAACCCAAGTTCTAAATATTCGTGATATTAAATATAAAGACATAAGGGTCCTCTGTTTTCGTGCAAGTTTGAGTTTTTCTTGTTTGAATAGATTGGTTCGTAATGCCATTAGGCATAATGTTAGAGAACTTGATATTGAAGTTGAAACAGAATTTGATTATGATAATTTTTACAACTTTCCTAGATGTGTTATTAGTAGTGAATCATTAAGAGTTTTGAAATTGAAATCGGGTTTTCGATTGCCACCATCGAAAATTATGAAAGATGGGTTTCAATATTTGCAAACATTGTCATTATCTCAAGTTATTTTGTATAATCAACCTTCTCTTTTTGATTTGTTCTCTGAGTCTTCATTTCCTCTTTTGAGAAACTTGCACCTTGATTTGTGCTTTGGATTAACACATCTTCGAGTCGCTTGTCGTGTTCTTGAAGATTTGAGGTTGGAAAGATGTTATCAATTACAAGGTTTGGATGTTTCTTGTGGAAAACTTGTGAGAATGAAAGTTGTGAGTTGTTTTGATTCTTATAGTGAGAAGACTTGGGTGAGAATTAATGTGCCTAATGTTGAACATTTGTTTTGGCAATATAATGCTGTCACTGATGTTACTGTTTTTGAGAATTCAAGTTATTTGCACGAGGCTTCTATTGGTTTGTTTATGTTAAAGGAAGGTAAAGTTGATTTGGATAGGCTTCAAAGTGCAAATACCTTCTTGTGTGGTTTGTCTCATGTTCATTCTTTGACTCTTCAAAGCCAAACTATTGAGGTAAAAGTTTTTGTGTATTAAAGTTCTCAGTACTATAATGGATTGTTCAATGCTATAATTTATTTTCGAAATATGTATGTCTAGCGGTTTTTTTTTAAACATGTTTAGTATATATAAATTATACTTAATTCTCTTTTTTGTGTTGCTACTTTTTATTAATTTTTAAAATTTGTCTCTTTATTTTAAAATATGATGATTTTGTTATCTTTTACAAAATTTTAAACTAAAATTTATTATTTAATATATTTGAGATGACATGGTATTCGATCCAATATAGTAGAACTGTCTGAGATGCATTAATTAAATTACACAATGAATAATTTCAAAAGTTGAAATTGTATTTAAAGATTTTTATAGTACTTTTATGGGTATTAGTCATTCAACCTCATCTTAACATATGCTAAGTCTTTAAAATATGTGCCTTCACTATTTTTTAATTATGCAAATGAGAGACCTTAAAATAGAGATACCAATTTCACGAATTTTATAAAATTAGTTTGAACAAAATTATAATTAAATCTATAAATTAATTATTAAGGTTTAAAATATAACTACGGCCATGATCTTTGTTATTAAAGAAAAAGCTTAAGTGCATTTTTTACATGCTTCTAAAGAAATGCATCTAAAGTCCTTAAACTCTAGTTCAATTGGAAAATACTCATATTGTTAAGTCAGATGTCTTATTTGAATTCGAAACTGGAACTTCGCAGTGATATTAATTAATTATGGTGGAATTTATCATCTCAAATAATAATAAAAAGAAATAGATGTAAAATTTGTCTTAAAAACAATTTTACTCTTGATTCAACTTCAATTGTAATCATGATATTAGGGTTGCAGAGAAATAAACAACCTTGTTAGTCGCATACTTTATTTTTTTTTTATCAATGTAGTGTGATCTATTTGTTTTGCTCTTTCTTCTAGTGGTAAAATATATTTAGCTATAGAAAAATAAAAATAAACTTAGATATCCTTTCTCTTCTACTTTGGCTGCAGGTTCTATCAAATTATAGCTTCTTTATGCTTCCATTTGAGAATCTTAAATCATTAGAGCTGCGTACTGGTTTCAACAAAAGTAATGTTGAAGCAATATCATGCCTATTTAGAAGCTCTCCTACCCTCCACACATTGATTCTTGAGATCACTACCGATTATAAGATTGAAAGAAAAGTAAGTTATATATATATATACTTAAATCTATTAATTTTTATGTTATTCAAATTGTTTTAAATTGCAATTGTGTCCGCAATGTAAATAAATAAGACTAATGTGATTTGATTATAATTACGATTTTGATATCATTATGGAGACATCAAAATGCATAATATTGCAGCAACAATTTTAATTATAATTATAAACTACAATTTAGAATCACGATTATATATCTCAGACATTATATATTATATCGTTAAAATTTAAGCGAATATAGTTTTATCTCTCTTCGAAATCTGACCACAATGTCTGATTTGTATGTTTAAATAACAAATACCATTTATAAGAATTAGACTTGAATCATTAATCAAAGTTTGATATATTTTCCTTCTATATATTTTTTTAGCAATGGAATAGGGACTTGTGGGACATGAATAATACTGAGGAAGAGCAATATTGGGAATCTCACATACCATGTTTGAAGTCTTTTCTAGAACACTTGAAAGTTGTGAAAATTCAAGGTTTTCAAGATTGTGCAAATGAAGTAACATTAGCTAAGTTTCTTCTCAAGAATGGAAAGGGTTTGGAAGAAATGATATTGTGCACAGGACATTCAAATAGGAGAGATACTCTTAGGAGACAAAAGATAAGGTCACAAATGATGGGATTTTCTTGGGCCTCTTCTAATGCTAAAGTGGAGTTTCAATAGCCCTTAATTGCTACATATATAACATATGTTGTGTTTGGATGGTCTATGACTACTAAATAGTGCAATAATCTTAAAAACTATTAAATTTAGATAAATGAATTTCTTTTTCTTCTAAATTTAATAGTCTTCACTATTATTATTATTATTATTATTATTATATTTTTAATTTAGTGGTTTGCGACCTACCCTAACATTATCACATGACCTTATCTTAGTTGAATGCAAAATGGATTAAAAGCTCCCTCCCGAGGTACAAGGTACAAAAACAAAGAATGCAAAATAATGAAAATAGATAGAAGCATAAAGGTCAAAGTTAAACTTGAAAACTAAGCAACAACAAAATAAGCATATATAACATAGATCATATGACACCTCACAAAAGAGTAGAAATGAAAATACATTGATGAATGAAAACTCAAGTGTCACCCAAACCAAGCAAATGCATATGCAATATTATGGGAAAAACAAATTGATCTCAAATAAAATAGAGGGTTCAAGATGTTATATTTTACATTTTTAAATATTGAATTTTGTAACAAGCACTGAGTTAGGATTCAAATCTGGAAGAGAATATTTGTAAAATTATATAGATGACAATTTGGTTTTAAAAAAAGTAGGAGTGGAGATAGCAACCTCCATAATCATAAGGAATGAAATTATAACCATCTCAAAATAACTAAATAAAAAAATAATATGCAAGAAAGAATCTTATTGTAAAAGGGAACCAACTTCAACTCTAATTCACTAATAATGTGATCGTGTCTGCTTCATAATAAAATGTTGGATTGTTGTTGAATACAATATGATTATGGGCATCACTTGATTAAAATTGTTTCAATACAACCGACCGCTCTGAAAATAACATTTGGAGTAGATCAAACAAATATTTATATAAATAATTATTTATGCAAATTAACATGTTCCAACGGCTAAATGCAACTAATCAATATTTCTATGGCGGATCCATTCATAAGCTTATGGGGATGTTCCCCTACAACTTAATTTTTGTTTTAGTATGCTTTTAATTAATATTATTTTCCATAAAAAAGTTAGATGTTGTCTTCATTCTTTCTCCAAACTTTTGTTTCAAGCAAAATTTAAAATATTAATTCTATTATAAAAAAAATTCAAATATTTAAAATAGTCTTTTTTTGGATTTATCATTTTGGTTTCCACATAAGTACGGATTCAGTTATTTAATAGATGGACGCCTTAATAATTGTTAAACATAATTGTTCATGTAGTACCTTAACTTAATTTTTAATAATACTTCAGTCTTTTATTTAATTTTTTATTTATTTAGTCTTTTATTTAATTTTAAGTAAATAATTTGATTTTTTATATTTTAAAATGTTAATAATGTTATCATTTTTTACAAAAATTTATCAAAATTTTCAAATGTAACTCA
>JBBPBT010001444.1:2650297-2667714 GCA_037974875.1 Cicer bijugum
AAAATATAAACAAAAATTGAAACTAAAACTTAGAAAAGAGAAATATCCAAAATGTAAGTCTTGTACTCACTCATCTTTGCCAATATACAATTTAGTGTTGACAGTAAATACCAAAAATTAGTTATAATATAATACCACCGACGTATTTGGTTATTTAATAACACATATGTAGTTTTAGTATTATACTTAATGGATTCCAAATCTATCATATCAAAATTCTACTATCAACACCTAAGTTTATTAGTAGCTAACTTTTTTATCTTACCATGATTATGTTATTGGGTTGATCAGTCCCTGTAGCCATAATCAAAGAAGATAAAAGTTGGAGCAATATACTAATTTAGACAAAAAGAATCAAAATCCTAAAACTACAAATAGAGTGCTAAACAAACCATTTCATGCGCATACTAATTGTTTGTTTAGATAATCTCTATTTAATGAAGCCTTGTTATCAGGTAGAAACAACAAGGCATTGATGCCAAAATTTTATGCTTAAACTAATTTGTATAATATATAAATATACTATAGAATTTGAATATATATATATATATATATAGTAGATTTTAATTTTCCAAAAAGTTGTGTCATTATAAAATAAGATTTGTATTTACAAAATAAAAGATGAAATTATTGACTTTCTTTAAATCATGAAAATTTATAGTTTCTTTAGGAAATAAAAGTATCAATATAGATTTCAATTTCTCTTTTAAAACATGGCAAATTCATTAGCTAAATATCGTCGCCCTCAAAGTTACTTTATCAACATATTTAATACTTCCCAATAGAAAGTTTCTTCATAAAACACATTAAATAAACCCAAGATAATATACAAAGTTACATCGAATCGGAAATTTTGAAACAAGAAACATCCAAGAAACATAACATTTCAAAGTCGTATTATCCAATAAAATAAACCAAGAAAATTATCCAGAAAAGCAATTTATTAACACAATATTCAAGAAACAATAGAAGAATGTTTACCTTAAAGGGAAAATATTGAAATCTTAAATAGTGACAAAAGATGGCACCCCATTCTCTTCATAGTATTTGTTTTTGTTTTATTTTCAATCATATACTCCTCTATGTTACAAATTGCAGTCAAGAAACAGTGTGGCCACAAATACAAAATCAACAGAAGCATATGAGTGCTCAACAGAAGCATATGAGTACTCAAGTTGTATAGAGATAAGTAAAAATCTATATCTTTTAAGCAACAACAGGGTAATGGAATAGCACACTGAGTATAATGTGCTATTCTATTCACACCTTAAGAATTGTTGAGTGGAGATATTTGTAATGAGTAACTGAGTATAGTAATGATCTACTTACCACTAACTAAACAATTATTTCATTAAGATTTTCGAGAAAAAATAGCCCAGACACATGTTTTACATTTACTCAACTCAACAAAGTTTTCATCCTACGACCCAAAGTAAATTATCAAGATTATTAAAATCAGACCAACTATTTCTAATAGTTAAATTGAGAACCAGATCTTTGTTCAGTCTAATTTGTTGTTACTATCGACTAGAATTAGAGCGGACACATCGGCAAAAAACAAAAAAAAAATGGTGAAAACCAGCTAATATCCAATCAGTAAATTGTATTGACAAATTAGACTAGAAGAAGTTCCGATTCCAAGTTTAACAAGTTGAACTATTCAATCTGAACTTTATAACCTTAGTAGTTAGTGTTAGGTATTCAATTATGAGTGGTTAGTCCCACATTGACCAGGAATGGAGGCTGTAATGGATATATAAGGAGAATGACCCATACACCTAATGCCTTAAGGTTTTGGGTTGATATGTGGTGTCTAAGTCTCTTATAAATCATTGTTTAGCCCATTCCGAATTGTTGTGCTCCTCCGGACTCCCCAACAGTTAGAACCAATCAAACAAACAAAAAACCAGAAAAATGATGAAATCCGATTTTTTCAGCTATATTATATTTCCAAATTAACCATAAAACATGTAGGTATGCATATAAAGACAACTTAATCAACATTTGACTCCACGACTTAGAGTAATTACTATTGTTATTCAAACCTAATCGACCAGTTGAACCTGTTAAACCAGGAACCAAACTTTTGTTTAGTTGAGTTAGTCATTACGATCGGCTAGTATTAGAATGGACAAACCGGCACCGTCGAACCGTTCAGTTCAGTTATAATAAGCTTGGTAATTAGAACCAACAAAACAGCAAAAAAACCAGAAAAATCAGTGAAAACTAGATTTTTCATCTATTCAATTTTCCAAATTAAGTCAAAATTGAATAGATAGGTCATCTTAATGAACATTTGATTACAATGACTTAAAGTAATTACCAACGTTATCCAAACCAAACTGGCCAGTTTGACCGGTTAAATCGGGAACAAGAACATTGTTTGGTCCAATTTGTCGCTACTATCAGCTAAGGTTAGAATAGACAGACCGGCAACAAAACAAAGAACACCAGTTTTTTCATTTATTCAATTTTCCTAATTAACCAGAAACATGTAAGTATGTATATAAGACAACTTAATGAAACTTTTTATCCCACTACCTAAAGTAATTACCAAGTTCGTTCAAGTCAGACCGACGGATTCAACTAATTATACCAACAACTGGACCTATGTCCAGTACAATTTGTCACAACTATTGACTGGTGTTAGACAGACAAGCCGGCAAAAAAACCAAAAAATCGGTGAACCACACAAAGATCCAGTTTCAAATTTAACTGGTAGAGCCAGTCGGTTCGGCTTAATAACTTTGGAAATTATTATCAAACAAAACAACAAAAAATAGGTGAAAACCAATCATTGTCTATACAATAAGTAAAGATAATTTAAATCAGTTTAACAACCTATGTTAAATTGCTTCAAAAAAACAACCTATGTAAAATCTTGTGTCTTTATAAACTGGTTATTTTTTTCAACAGATTTAAAAAGTCAATGTAAAAACAAAACAATACATTATAAGGGCGACTCAACCTTTGTTTTAGGCCACCAATAATAACTTCAAGTTCAAAACATTTAATCAACAAACTTAGATTCAAGTTTCTCATCTCATGTTAACGACACAAAAACAACAAATCAAAACAATCTATGTATTTAAACAAAACAAGACACTCTACAACATTACAATATTAGTAAGCAATAACAAAGTTAAGCCATAAAAACCTGTTTTTCCATGTATTCAATTTTCCTAATTACATTATTATGAATTAAGTTTGTCCAATGACAAAATAAAAGTACAGAACCCGTAACTAACTCCTAAAAATTTAGACTAAATGCAAACAAAATATTAGGTTTTAGGCACCTATGATGCACAAGATCGATGATGTTAGGACTCAAAATGTGAATGTGAGTCAAACAGCCAATTATTTGAGGATCATTCTAGATATTTTTCTAATAGAACCTTGGAGGTTAGGCAGAGGGAGAATTATCTCTTCTCTAAGGAGCTTTGGGATAATTTGGGATATCCGAGAGAGAGAGAGAGAATACGTGACCTTACAGATCATGTTGTTGGGTGGATTGCTAGAGCGGAGAGATTCTTTGAGGAAGAAGAAGTTGATTCATAAGCATGGAAGGTGAAGAATCAATGCTTTGGCTCTATTCTTGGTGCCAAGAATACCAAGATTCAGATTCGGAGTCATTTACCATGGCTCTAATAAGAAGATTCAGGGGTAACATAAACAGTGCCAACGTTGTTGAAACGTCGTTGATGGAGAAGAGGGTGAAAGAACAATCGAGGGAGAAAACGAAGAACGAATGTGCCAACGCTGTTGAAGGGGAAGTGTAAGGTTAAAATAGGTAATTGATGATTTGGGTTTCATTTTAAACACAATTGGGCCAGGCCCAAAATAAATTGTGTCAACATTGTTATCTGCCAATAGATTTCTTTCATGGAGGATATAAGAAGTGATTTTGCACTCTCCATTAAGCAACTACATATTGAATCCTGTATACTGGAGTTCATAAACAAATACCTTTGTCTCCTTTTGAATTCAATTTAGATCCCAAATGGTATTGTTATCTATACGATTTTGGGTATGATAATTCAAAAGATGACTACTTGGTGGTTTCAATGTCCTATGATCCATTGGCAAATATTATTTCATTACACTTGGAGTTTTTCTCATTGAAAGCTAATAAGTGGAAAGAAATTGAGGGTGATTTCTCTTATATGAATGTTTATCGCGACCCTAGAGTGGGGTTGTTCTTCAATGAGGTGATACACTGATTCACTTGGTTCACTTGTCCTAAAGATTTAATAATGGATGTTATTCTTTTATTTGATTTAGTGGAAATGAAACTTTTAGAGATGCCTATGCGAGATGGTTTTATGCATGAAGCTAAAGATTGTGATTTTTGGGTATTTGGAGGATTTCTGAGTATACGGGCTAAGAAGTATGATTCAATTGAAATATGGGTGATGAAATAACACAAAGTGCCTTCGTCTTGAACTAAGACTCTTGTTCTGTCTATTGACGATTGCGCTCTCACTTAGTACTTTTCACCAAAATGTTGTATAAAAGTGGTTATATTATTGGAACACATGATGATACTTATTTGATGAAGTGTAATGGCAAAGGCCAAATGATAGAGCATATTTTCTATGACCATCCACATGAGTCCCAAGTGGCCATGTATACAGAGTCTCTGCTTTCACTCCCTGGCGACCACGAGCAAGCTCAAGAGGATGACTAGAGCAAGAAGAATGAGAATGTGAAATATTCTCCTTCACAATTTTATTAATATTTATCTTGTATTATGAGCTCTTTGTGGCTACATTTGTTGAGTAATGTATCTTTAACTGCATTTTGTATATGAGCTTGTATGTCATATGAGTTGATGAAATATGACATGAGATGTTTATTTATTAACTATTTTTAATATTTTTTTTGGAAACGTAATGATGACAGTTTTGTTTGTATTATTTATTATTATTTATTCATATATAATTAATTGAATTGAGTTTTAATGTATGTTGTGGACTACTTGAAATTCTTTTTTTTCGGTAATTAATCTTATGAGTTTCTACTTGTTCATCAAGATCAAAATAAAAATTACACGGTCTAACTCAAAGCACTTTAATAAAAATTTGATCGTTGTCACATGTATTTGAAGGAAGAAAAAAAAAGGCTATTTTATTGTTATGAGCAATGATAAACATGTGAGCTGAGAAAATATGACAGTTGTAGGAAAAGGACAAAATAAATTGAATCAAGGAGAACTGGTGAATGATTTGCAGATCATGCAGTCAAGAAAATGCCAAAGAGTGAGAGCTCCTAACCACAAATATTTCTTTTGTCATCATAAATAGGAGGAAGGTGTGCTAATGATGGGTGTGCATAAATTGAGAGCATTCTTTCTTTTCCCTTGGCATTCCTTTGAAATTATTTTCTTGTTATTTGAAGATCAACTGTGGTACGGTACAAAATTTGAATCTTATCATACTCACGAAACGAGTTCTACAAAGACAAGGTTGTTCAAATTATCTTGCAAGTGAGAAGATAAAATTGTTCAAGTTACTTTATAAAAAAATTTGTTTAAAATCAATAAATAAAATAAAGAAGGAGGATTTATGGAAGACAGAGAAAATGAATGTGTGAGATTTATTTTTGTAGAGGAAAAAAAAATTGAAAAAAGAGAAACAAAAAAGGGGAAAAGTAAAAAAAAAAAAAAACCTAAACGAAGAGATAGACTGTATGAAGACCACATGTATCTCTGTTTATATTTGTATTTAAAATTATGTTAAAATATCATTCCTAAAAAAAAAAATAATAAAGTTTTGAAGTAATTTAACTTTTGGGTTATTGATTAACCAAGTGAGGTGAGGAGGGAAATATTACCCAAACGTGCACCAATTGGTAGCTGTGGAAAGAGTTATGAAAAATGTGGATTCTTATCGTCATTTCAGATTTTCCAAATCAGAATGTATGATCAACCGACTACTACTATTGTTTTTTATGTTCAAATGAATAATTAAAATACGTAGGACGTGGATGGATAATAAAGATGATAGTCAATGAATAATAAAAAGAAGAAAATAAAAAGAAAAAAGCGGTGTATTGCAATTAAAAGTAATAAAGATATAAATGTGGTTAAAGAGACAAAGGTAAACAAATTAGTGAGAATCTCAAGAATTCTAACAATTTTGGATGCTTTTTTTTCTTCATAAGATTGTTGAATGATTTATTTTCAATTAAAAAATGTCACAAAATCTACTTCACAAATAAATCTTTTAAAATTTATATTATTTTTGATGGTGGCTTCTAATGTAGAGGGAGCAATTTAAGTCCCTAACTGGTGGATAAAAAAAAAAGACACCGTTAATTTAAATTAGTGGCCCAGATTAATTGTAAAAAAATAGAGTACTTGTAAGTTGTACACATTATCACACACAATCATGTTCCTATATCTCTTCCATTTGACTTCTTCATATCTTCATAAAAATCTGGTAGTATTAGTAAAAACACATATAACACATCCAATTCCTCGCAACTCTCATCTCCTTTCTACACCATCATTGTGAGTCTGTGTCAGCAGCTACAGCCTACCTGACGCTACCATCCACCACTAAATATAAGAATCTTGAATCTTGATTATAGGGTTGTGTAATTTATTGATTTTAGGTATTCAATTTGTTTGAAATTGTTGATTTATTAATTTTAGAAACTTATTAATATTAGTGTTTTAGATTTTTAGAACTTATTACTGATTTTGTTGTCATTTACAATGGTATTAATAAGTCTAGATTAAATGATTAATTTGTAATGCATTAGTATTGCGTATGACCTCTTTTTGGACCTAAGTCTAGATTAAATGATCAATTTGTAATGCTTTAGTATATTACGATGGAATGTTCTATTTATTTTAGAACCTAAGTTCTGCTTATTTTGTTTTGGTTGTAATGCAAAATTTGATTGCAGTAAACTTTGGTAATATCTTATTTTGAATGAACAAATTTGTTTGAGCAAACTGAGTTATTAAGATACAAAAATAGACAATTGCATTATAATGATACTAATTTTATTTACAATAATAATTTTATTCATTCAAATTTGATTTGATTGGATTACACGATCACATTACAATTTAAACTGAAATACCATATTATGTCATTACATTACACTTCAAAAATAGATAATTGTATTACAATGATACCAATTTAATTTCATAATAACAATCTTATTCGTTCAAATTTGATTTGACTAGATTACACAATGACATTACAATTTAAACCCTAAACACTCTAAATTACATCATTACAAAATACTCTTAATCCAGGGCTTTTAATTACTTCAACGTTACAATAATCAAAAGAACAATGATCAATAGCTATGAAAGTGCCATAAAACTCCTATTAGTTTCATCTTCAACTTCAGTTCATCATCATACTTCTTTGTCCCATTGTCTTTTTTCTTGAATTAATCAATCATTTTCATCATAGACATAATAACTTCTTTTACTCGTTCTGTCATTGGCTAATCAAATCAATCAAATAAATTACAAGCTTTTTTACTATGTAACTCAAACAACATTAAAAAAAAGGGACTGAATCTTCATTCAATGAACTTTTATAATCTTAAAACAATAGAGCAAAAATAAATCCAGAACCTTGATGATTTTTTAGTGGTCCAACAAGTACACAGAGGAAAACATTTTATATTTCTAATACTCAAATGAGAATTGTTGCTTGTAACTAAATACGAATTGAAAAATATTTTTTTCATAGAAAACACAAAGAACAAAGAAAAATCGTCTAAGAAGAAGAAGAGAATTGACGAATGAAGAAAAGAAGAACACGATGAGATAAATTTGGAATAATAACCCCTCATATTGTGCTTTCGACTGGTTCATAAGTTAATTGGGCGCAACATGTTATTCGGTGCACTATTAACCCCTCATACTGTGCTTAGAGGCAGATAGTTGTACTAGGAATAACAATACAATGCACTGATTGGTGCAATGCGTTTGTACTATGAGATGCAACTTATTTGAGTATTAACCATATGGTGTTTGTTTCTCAAAGTAATTGATCTGTAATATCAAAATAAGAACAAAATACTCTGAGAATTTGTCTAGTTAGAAAAGGTTAGGAAAAAAACTTTCAAAACGATTCAAGAAGATTCAATTTTTTTTTATTACTAAATTAACTATAAAACTCAATAAAAATAAATAAAACTAATAACGAAATGCTTAAAAATAAGAATTGATAAAAACTCATTACTTATAGAAGAAAGCTACGAAAGATATTTAAACTTGTTGGAGGGATCCAAATGCATATTTTTATGATGTTGGTGATGCTGAAAATACTTTGGACCACAATGACTATAATAATTACCAAATTTGTGGTTTTGTCAACAATTTTGTATGAAAGTTCCTTATGTTGGAGTGATTTTAAAATTCTTCATCGATATGATAACAAATGCCCCCTTTTGAAATGTTGAAAAAAAAAATTGAATGGAGAAAGAAATATAAATGAGAAAAAAAAGTTTTTTATTTTTTTATTTTTTTGCATAAATTTGAATGGCAAACCGTTGTCCTTAATATCCATTGTCTTATGTTGTTTTTTATGATCATTATCATGAAGAGATAATTCTAACTTGAAATTTAAAAGTGAAGGAGAAGAAAATGAACAAATTGTTCAAACCATATTAAGTGAAGATGAAAGCGAAAATTGGTTTTGTTGTGCACAACAAGAAAATAAGTAATTTCTAATACCATATTATAATTTAAGATAGAAATTATATAAGAGATATCAGAGATAAAAGTATAGAGAAGTAATGTACACATATTATTGATAACTTGATCAATTGATTATCAATGAATGCAAGGAACCCTATTTATACAAAGTCCATATGATTAAGAGGATAACAATGATAACTACCACATCTAACTCTTAACTAACATAACAAGCTATATCTCTAATAGTATATAATATGTTTGAAATAGTGTTTGGTCTATTAAGTCCAATACCATTTCTGCTTTTCACAAATTCCATGTCTGCAATTAAATTAATAAATCAATGAATATTATTAGAACTGTTTTGTTTTTGTTTTGTTCTACTTGATTAATTTGTATTTAATCTCCTTCAACACAGTAACCTAAAAGTCTAACAAGGTTTTGATGCTGAAGTTTGGCAATTAACACGACTTCATTCTTAAACTACTCCAAACCTTGTCTAGAACGTCTTGAAAGTCTCTTTATTGCTATTTCTTGTCCTCTGGGAAATTTGCCTGACAACAGTGTTTCAAAAACAATTTCTCTTAAAGAATAATCTTAAGGATAAAGGTTGGGACATGGAATAATTTTTATATAAAAAGACCAGAGTTGAATCCTTACTACTAACAATTTTTGATTCTCCCTAACAAATTAACCACTAATATTTGTCTATTAAAAAACTATAATACAACACCTTGAAGTAGAAAATGAAAATCATGAGCATTAACAAATTTTTAATTACCTTGTAAACCTAGCTTATCCCAGCTTGTTTGTATTTGTAAAGTTATTAGTAGCATCAAGTATACTTTCAAGATGAAAATATGGAATATGTATGGCATGTCCATCATTTTCTTTGAACCTACTGGCTACCAGATTCAATTAAATCTCTAACATAACCCTCACTGTCGTATAAGTTAATCCTCAAGTTTTTCAGACATATCCTTTGTTTTTTGAAGTCAAACAGATGAACTACCGATTTTAGTTACAAGCTATACTACTAAAGTAGATTAGATATCTTAATTGGTTAATTAGGTAAGTTTGTTAGTTAGTTATTTTATACCAGTTAGTTTTCTTTATCAAATTGACTATATTAAGTGTTTGTAACTTTAACATAATTAAATTTTTCAATCATTCTGTTTCTCTATTATCAATGACTTAGATCAAGAATATTGAAAAATATTAATTTTTCATGTGTCTTTGAGAAAATTAAAATACCTGGTGTCTTGGCTTGTCTCCTTTTATGCACAACAGTGCATGTAACAGCACTTGAGAAATTAATCAAGAGAATCGCAGTTTTTAAAGGGACTATTACAGTGATCCCAGTGAGGACATATGAATTTCTCTTCGGTAGCTATCGCCTTCTAAATTGTGGTTGCAGTCGCTGATACAACTTCAATTGTAATCACATTGTATTGTAGTTGCATATAATTTTAAAAACCTTGATGTCATAACCAAGATCGCATGGTTGCAAACCTTTTTCTTAAACTCTAGTGTGTAAAAAGCTTGCATATCATTCTATGAATGTTTTTTTGTTACGAATTTATATTTAAATAAAAGAAAGATTAAAAGTCAAAGTATAAAATGCAGGGATGTATACCGTGCATTTTATATTTGACTTTTAATCACTAGTAGTATTACAAGTTAAGTTTAGCCCGTCCTTGCAATCATACAAAGAAGAACAAATTGACTCTAGTGGTGAAACCAAACTAAATTCAATTTCCACACCATGTTTAAATGGAACATTATAACTAATAGTGGTTGGATCAACATAGCAATTTCCAGTAAGATGAAATGGAGATGAATGATTAGGAAGCAGAAGTTAGTCATTTGAACTTTGATCACTGAATTCTGCAGAAGTTGAATTCTGAAACTTTAGAAACAATAACTAATAATGCAATCTCCATTTAGTTTTGCATTACAAGAAGCATGAATGAAAATGATTCATGGCAAATAGATATAACTATGAAACATAAAACAAACATAAAATAGACACATACATCAAACATTAGACACGATGCTATCACTATAATAATTTAATAAAACAGAAATGATCGAATGCAACTACATATGTTAGTGATGAATAATACATGATACTCATTCAATTTCAAGTATCGTGCTACATAGGAAATAAGTAGGTTCAATTAACTGAATTTCATTATCATTTAAGCTTTAATTAGTAAACTACTAGAATGCGTGTTACCCTTTCTCAATTTATTTGTACAAGTATGTGAAACCAAAACATTAGACAAGAGAAAAAGATAACGAAATGGTTTTCCTTTTCAATCAATGATTAAATTTTTAGTTCATACTACATATCTCATGTTTTAAAAGTATATTCAGCTATATGTAAAAAAACTCCAACCAAAACATTATAAGCATCTAAGTAAGAGTGATATAAAGAAGAGATAAATACCTATATCAGAAAATGTCACTCTAATATGCACATCACAACTACCCTCATACTTTTCTTCAAGATCATTCTCAGCATTAAATTGATCATCAGGGTTCCCAACTTTTATCCCTTTCAATCTCAAAACAATGGCACTCTTATAGCATCCTCACCACACACATCACTTTTCCTACTGCACCCCCCTGAAAAATCTCCACTTTTCCAATTTTCAATAGAATGAGCCTTAAACACTTGCACATAGAATAATATTTACCCGACAGCTTCCAAAATTTCCTTCCACATGCATTAAATACAATGCATCTATTTCTTGTCTTAACCCAAACTAACAACCATTTTTTCTCTGAATCCATTTTTAAATTATGAAGTTGACCCCAATAGGTCATAATTAACCTTGTGTTACTGTATATTCTATTTGCGCAATAATATCTGTCAAATTTGTAAAAAAAATTGTCTTAAAATGACTGTCACTTTTAGTCTCTAATTCAATTTTAATTTATTTTTTTCCAATTGTAGCCTCTAAATAATACAATCTACATCGTGTATTATGAAATTAACAAAATTAAGAAGAATATAAAATATAAAAAAATGGACAGTAATTGAATTATTTGACACAGTTCTTTAGACTATTCAACTAGGAAATGTGACATTATTTTAAAGGAGAGGTTGCTGAACTTTATACGAAGACCAAGAGTATTTAATTATGGAAGATGAAGTAGAGACAAGGTACAAGGATGTCATTAACCATGAATGTGGCCAGAAAACCAGTGTCATCTAATCAGAGAGAGAGAGTTTGTGGTCAACTAACAAACATGAGAACTGTTTTTCTCTTCTTCAACCTATTAGCTTCTTGGGCATTAATATGCTCTTCTCCTGGCTATTTAGCAAGAGATACTTTGAACTATGGCCAGAAGATAGTAGGCAATGAAACCACCCTTGTTTCTGCTGGAAAAATATTTGAACTAGGCTTCTTTTCTCCAAACATCACTGATGGTTCAAAAAGATACTTAGGTATATGGTATCACATGCAAGATGTGTCAGAAAAACAAATAGTGGTGTGGGTTGCAAACAGAGACAATCCTGTAGATGTTGATTCCATTGGAGTTTTCCAAATAGCAGATGATGGCAATCTTGTAGTCGTTGACACATCTGGTAACAAAAAACCCTACTGGTCATCCACTTCCAATTCTAATTCTTCACCAAAAAACAGGACTGTGAAACTAATGGATTCTGGTAACCTTGTGTTACAAGATGAACACAAGAAAATGAAACCGTGGGAGAGCTTTGAAAATCCAACAGACACATTTCTTCCAGGCATGAATATGTACAGGAATTTAAAATTGAGCAGTTGGAGAAGTGAAAATGACCCAGGAAGTGGGAATTTCAGTTTTAAGATGGAAAAGGACAATAACCGTTTCATCATCTTAAAGAGAGACCAAATTCGTTGGGAGAGCGAAGAGTACGGGATGTTGAATTTAGTATCAAAGTTCAATCCGATAGATGATGTGAGTTTCGAGGTTTATAGTTTGTTGAGCAACAACAGCTTGCATATACTGAACAATACAAGGTTGTTCCTCGATTCTAATGGTGTGATAAAGTTGGTGGACAACTTGTCGGTTAGGTGGATGCAGCCAAAACCCAATTGTTTAACTTATAATTTTTGTGGAAACTTTGCTAGTTGTAACGACAATGTTAATAAGGTGTGTAATTGTTTACCTGGATTCTACAATGATGAGATGGGAGATGGAGATTTTTATCTACAAGACAAGGTAGGTTGTAAGAGGAGAAACTCAGCATCGTGCAATGGCACCAATGACATGACATTCTTGAACTTGACTATGGTTAAAGTAGGGAGCCCAAACAAAAAATTCGCACTAGAAAATGAAACTGATTGCAAGTCTCTGTGCGTTGGGATGTGTCCACAGTGCCAGGCTTATTCATATGCTCCACCTCCTCCTAATCATTCTCTGCAGCGCGATCTTAATCCTTCAACATGTTGGATCTGGACACATAATTTAACTACTCTTAAAGAAGACTATACTAATTGGGATAATCGTACACTCTATGTCCTAGTTCACAAATCAGACATAGGTATGTATATTACATGTCATGATTAGATTAGTCACATTTCACATAATATATGTTTTGTGAATTAACTACAATTAGTTAATGATTATTTATAATTAATTTGTCAATAAGATTTATGCATAAACTATTTAATTACTAAATTTTGTTCAATGAGTCGCCTACTATCACATCAAGCTCTAAATATCAATTTTGTAAAAGTTGAATTATATGTTCAATTCATATTCTAGCATCATTCGTACTAAAGCTATTTGCTAAGGGATGTCCCTGTATATACTCTTGTGCAATCTTATTGGGAATTTTAGCATGTGTGTTGATAAAAATGTTATACTGTGGAGATTCATTTATTCACTTTTGCAGCACCAACTCCAAGAAGTTGTGGGGTTTGTGGTATAAATATAGTTCCTTATCCGTTGAGCACCGGATCAAATTGTGGTGACAACGCATACTTCAACTTCGGATGCAACAACTCAACCGGACAACTTAGCTTCTACAACACCATTACTGCCAACAACGACAACGTTGGTTACAAAGTTATTCGGGTAAATCCTTTTATGAGAGTGTTTACCATTCATAATGAGAATTATTCTCGTAATCGATTTTGTGAAGGATCTAAGTTACTTGGAAATCAAATGGTTTCTCTACCATTTAAGCTGACAAATCCTTGCCTCGAACAAGTAGATATTATTTGGGATCCACCTTCCGAAGAACCAATATGTGCTAACCCCGTTGATTGCAATGGTTGGAAACATTCTACTTGTGGTAAAAGAAAGAGATGCATTTGCAATGCAAATTATATATGGAGTAGCGAGAATTTAACTTGTATCGAAAGTAAAAGTAAGTAATGTTAGCAATGCTACAAATGTGAAGAGTACATTTATTTATTATGTGAAAAAAAAATTATTTTTGGTTTTAAAATTGTTTTAATTCTATTTGATTAACAGAGACAATTTTTTTTTTTTAAGTGAATATTTGTTTATATTTTTTAAAAAAATAAAAAGTATAAGAAAATATTTTTGTTCTTTCTGAAAATGCATTTTCATTGATTAATATTTCATTTTCATCAATTAATATTTCATTTTCTCTAGACAATTATTCTCTTCAATAATCTTTGATCGAAGTAAATAGATTCTAAAATTTGAATTATTTAAACAAGTGTTAATTTATTCTTTTATATTATTTCAGACTTTATATTCTCTCCTAATACTCCAGAAAAGTCAATAAAAGGAAACTCCAAAAGTCGATTCACTTTGATTCTTTGCTCAACTCTTATCGGCACGGTAACTTTGATCTCCATCATTATTTTTAGTTATGCATGTAGACGGAGAATAGCTCATATGGTTAAGCAAGGTGGGAGTTCTTTCATTTTCCTTTCTCAATTATTGTTTTGAAATTTTGGATTTTTGGTTAAGGTTATATTTATTTATTGAGTTTAGAAAAGGAAAGCATACAAAGAAATATGAGAGGGAGATTTTACGACAGTGAAAGACATGTGAAGGACATTATAGATATGGAAGGATTGGATGAGAAAGACATTGAAGGAATAGAGGTTCCCTACTTTGATTTTGAGAGCATATTAAGAGCCACAAATGACTTTTCAGATGCAAATAAACTTGGAAGAGGTGGTTATGGGCCAGTTTACAAGGTGATTGATTAATTTTCTCTTTTTTTCTTTATCTCATGTAAATCTATATTTTAAATTTGTTGATTACAAACTGAGGTTTTTATTTTAGGGTAAGCTTGACGATGGTCAAGAAGTTGCAGTAAAGAGACTTTCAAGTGTTTCATCACAAGGCTTACAAGAATTCAAGAATGAAGTTGTTTTGATAGCCAAACTTCAACATCGTAACTTGGTTAGATTACGAGGCTATTGCATAAAAGGAGAAGAAAAAATTCTACTCTATGAATATATGCCCAACAAGAGCTTGGACTTATTTATATTCGGTTGGTCTCTAAATCTATTAATCCCTTGTGACCTTTAAATGTTTTAAGTAAATTGGTTAATGATTTTGTTCTTTCAAATGGGAAATTAAAATATTCAAAGATTCGGCAAAAAGCATAATTTTAGATTGGCAACTGCGATTTGACATAATTCTTGGAATTGCTCGTGGACTACTCTATCTTCATCAAGACTCAAGACTGAGAGTTATACATCGAGATTTGAAAACTAGCAACATTCTTCTAGATGGGGAGATGCAACCAAAAATTTCAGATTTTGGATTGGCAAAAATATTTGGAGGCAAGGAAATAGAGGCAAACACAGAGAGGGTTGTTGGAACATAGTAAGTTCAATTCTTAGTTATTTTTCTCTTATTTTTGCACTCTCATATATTAAGAAAGGAGTCTTACTTGCTTCTTTTACTAGAGGCAAAAGGATGTTATGAGAAAATTGTTAGGAATCTATAAACCTAATTATTGAGATTTCTACACATTTATACTTGTATGTGAGTGTTTTTGTGTCTTGGTAGTGGATACATGTCTCCTGAGTATGCACTGGATGGAAATTTCTCAACAAAATCAGATGTTTTTAGCTTTGGAGTTGTCTTGCTCGAGATCATCAGTGGGAAAAAGAACACAGGATTTTATCGGTCTAAAAATATTTCAAGCCTTTTGGGTTATGTATGCTTCATCCTTTCCATTTAATTTTTATTTTCTCCTATTAAATTTTTTATTAAGAGATTTATGTCTTATAACTAGGCTTGGAGTCTATGGAGAGAAGATAAATTGCAAGAGTTAATGGACTTATCTCTATATGATACTTATAATGAAAATCAATTTATTAAGTGTTCACAAGTTGGACTTTTATGTGTACAAGATGAGCCGGATGATCGACCAAACATGTCGAATGTGTTGACAATGCTAGACAATGAAACTATAACCCTCCCAACCCCCAAACAACCAACATTTTTTACGCGTAAAGACCTATCAAGCACGGTTTCTTCAAGTATGCAGGGTGATAGTATATTCCAAGAAGGTCGATAAAATATCATAATGATTCTAAAAATTATTTCAAGTTATCATTAGTTATTTTTATTTTATTTTAGTTTTTTCAGTTATATCACTAGTTCAAAGTCATATAACTTTTGTACACAATTGTATTTGTCGTGTCACAAGCATAACAATAACATTGTTGAAAATGAATTTCTTTCTTGTTAAGGTTTCTTTGTTTCTCAACAGCCATACCAATTCTAAACAAATAAGATATCTCACTTATTTATTTATTTATTTATTTATTTATTTTCTTTCCCTTGATAATATTCACATGCATCATGAAATGACTTATATTGTAATAAGGCATCACCTCATGGAAGGATCATCATAAAACGTCTATAAAAGACAACAAGCTCTTCATCATAACACACACAACACAATTGCATAAAAAAGATCAAGGATCTTAAAGCTATCAAGAGCAATACTCATCCTCTCTTCATACTTTCTTTAATCCTACATTAGATCTTTGTAAATCCTTTGAGAAAGTATTTAGAATCAATCACTCTCATATCACTCTGTAATTTCCATGTGAGGTACACTTGGAAATAGTTGAAACTTGATTGTAAGCTTGATTAAGCTAAAAAATACAGAAATTGTAATCATCTTCAGTGAGAGATTGATCTGTTTGAACATTAGTGAAATCTCACAAGTGTGTGAGGACTAGACGTATCCTTCATTGGGTGAACCAATATAAAAATTGTGTGTGTCATTCTCATATTTTTCTTTCACTCTTTTGCTCAGCTTAAATTTGAAGGTTTGAAAAACCATCCTCGGATTTGCGATCCTCTACGAGAGGATAGTTTTAAAAACACTTGAAAGTCATTTTTAACAGCAAAATCCCTATTTAATCTCCCTTCTAGTGATATTTAGCTACATCAATTTGTTTTATTAGTATGATGTTTAATTGCGAGCATGAGAAGTTGTTGCCAAAAAATTTTTTTATGGAATATATTTCATCAAAAGTTTGAAATTTATTTTATTAAAGATTTACATATACTTTAAATAAAACTTTAGGTATTTAAACGTTTTAACTAATTGTTTGTGCAATCGAATTATAGTTATGTTGATATGTACCAAAAATAAATTCTATTGAAAACTAATTTAATTTTATGCAATATTTAATTTTTCATGTATTTTTTAAAATTCAAATTTTCATTATAATATGGAAATTTTAAATAAAAAATAGCATTCAATTACAAATAAATAATTTTTGTTCATATTCTTTTT
>JBBPBT010001444.1:2667829-2680030 GCA_037974875.1 Cicer bijugum
ATATATATATATATTATAATTTTAAATAAATTTATTTATTTTAATAATGGGAAGCAATTTTTTTAATAATTTATAATATATTCGTATTTTATAATTATTTTTAATAAATTTGTGTAGTTTCTATCAAATAGAATATATATTTTTAATTTAAAAGCGATAATGTTAATAATATTATTTGATTATTTGATTTAGTTATTCGCAAAATTCATTTGATATTTTATTAAAAATATTGAAAATAAAAATATTATCTGTAAAATTGTAGGAGTATGAATGTTATAACTTGATTGGTTTCTTAAAAGATGTTATTATGAGTTTGGTTTCTTAAAAGATGTTATTATGAGTAAAGTATCTATAGCTTACTCATATGGTAGATATTGAAATTTTGAGTAATAGAAGTATATATAAATATGAATCCATGTCCTTGAAGGTATATAGATTTTCATTATATATTCATTAATTTAGTTTCAATATATTTAAATGTATTGAGAAACAGTAATAGTTTTAAAAAAAAAAATGTATAACTAAAGATTCAAAAAAAGCTAACTATAGTTGTTATATAGAGAATTCATGAGAAAAACTTACATACAATATTGTAACTTGATATAAAAAAAAATACGCACAGGCTAACTATACTACCACTAAAAAGGAACTTTTTGCTATTTTTTTTGATCTTGATATGTTTAGATCATATTTGTTAGGTTCCAAGGTAGTTGTTTTTACTGACCATGCAACTATGAAATTCTAGTTGAAGAAACCAGAAGCAAAACAGAGATTGATCCGGTGGGTGTTGTTGCTCAAAGTATTTGATTTGGAGATTAAAGATAAGAGTGAAGGTAAAAATTTGGTGGCAGATCATTTGAGCAATATAGAATTGGATGAGGATCCCACCTCTATTCAAGATGACTTCCCAGATGAGCAATTGTTACAGTTGCATGAGGTGATTAGACGATGTGTCTCCCACCATGAGGCTCAATTTATTATTCATTTTTGTCATGCCTTTCAAATTTCTTTTGACCCACTTTGTTTAAGGATACTTTTGAGACTTACCAAACTTGTGAATAGTGCCAAATAGCAAAAACAACAATCACTCATAGGAGAGAGGTTCCTCAACAACCTATGATTTTCTGTGAAGTATTTGATGTATGGGGCATTGACTTTATGGGTTGTTTTCCTATATCTTTTGGTTTTGTCTATATTTTACTTGTTGTTGATTATGTTTCAAAATGAGTGGAAGCAATATCCACTAGGACTAATGATTCTAAAGTTGTTGTAGGTTTTGTTAGATCAAATATTTTTTTGCAAGTTTGGAATACCCCGAGCCATCATAAGCGATCAAGGCACACATTTTTGCAACCGCACCATGAACATTTTGCTTGGGAAGTATGGGGTGGTGCGTAGAGTTTCTCAACTTTATCATCCCCATACTAATGGGAAAGCTGAAGTATCAAACAGGGAAATTAAACAGATTTTAGAAAAATTGGTGCAGCCAAACTTGAAGGACTAGAGTCATTGGCTCGAAGAAGCTCTTTGGGCTCATAGAACAACCTACAAAACACCAATAGGGAGGTCCCCTTATCGACTTATGTTTGGTAAGGCATGCCACCTCCTAGTGGAAATAGAGCACCGTGCTTATTGGACGATCAAGAGTTGTAACCTTGAGATAGCGAAAGCTAGTTTGGATAGAAATCTACAATTACAAAAACTTAAGGAGCTTAGGCTAAAAGCTTATGAGAACTCCCAATCTATAAGGAGAAGACTAAGTACTTTCATGATAAAATGATTTCTAGGAGGTGGGGTATTATTTAGGATTTTATCTGTTATAACATTTCAAATAAATAAATGTGCATTGCATTGCATGCTTTTTCATCAAATTTTGTGTTATAGTGTATTGGGTTTCTAGCATTAATGAATAGTATCTTTACATTCTTGGTACAATAAGTTGGATTATAATGCTAAATTGTGTATTACCGGTGATAGGTCATTAACCTTGGTTAGATTTTTAGCCTTATTATCGATGAAATACATTTTTTCCATTTGTTTTTTCTTGTATGTGATTTCACTCATGATTGCTAATTACACCAGAACTTGACTTGATCTTATTTGCATGGATATATTGAAATGATTTAGGCATTTGTTTATTGTTAAGCTACCGACCAAATAAGTTTATCCTAGAATTATCCATTTGTTTAAACCTCTTTGAGCCTAATTATCTCATTCTTTGTTATGTAGCTCATTACAAGCCTAAAAGTGAAAAATAATGAATTGATCAATCTTGGGAAGATAAAGGAGTCCTTCATTAAATAAGTGTAGAGGTGATCAACTTGTTTGTTGGTTAGATTTGAAGCTCATTTTAAAAATTAAAAAAAAAATGAAATGAAAAAAAAAGTTGTGCTGTGAATAAAATTAAAGAGAGTAGAAAAGAAAAAAAATAGGAAAATGGTTGTGCTGTGAACAAAGAGTTATGGTGACAATGATATTTTGTTGAGTTACATCTCAATGTTATTTTTCTCTCTTGATCATTACTCATTTATCCTCTTTGATTTTTGGTCTTAGTCTTTTTAGGATTATCTCACTCTTACCTTGACCCTCGTTACAACTTTAATAAATACTTTTTGATCATTATGTGCATGTGTTTCAAATATAGGTTAGAGACAATGATATAGTTGGCTTTCATGATGTGCTCTAAGTGTAAACACTAGGCCAAACACTTGAGTCCTTGAAAAAATTTTATATCTTGAAAGAACTCTATCACTTATGATACATTATTTATTTAACTTTGTCCTCTTGTTTGCCTTAATTATTGTGATAAAAAGCTATTCATAATTGTCTTAAATTAAAAATATTTTTTTCTCACCATTTTGAGTTCATAAGAATATTTGGAGTCATATTCACTACAAAAAATTAGGAACTGCACTCGGGTGACCCAAACTCCGAGAGTTCCAACTAAGGACACTCATTGACATAGCCTAACAATCCATACAAATAACAAAATATTGTCAGCTTTTCATATTTAAATTGTACCACCGCGGCCTCCTCTCATGGCCTCTTGATTTTTTGGGACTTCTTCAATGGCTTCCAAACATCCATCATCACCCTAACACACATGTACGACCTCCACATGCTAGAGTTATTCTACCCATCATACTCCAAGAACTCTGCTATATAGTTTGCAATGCTTGTCCCTGTATTCACAATGTTGAGATCCACTAAAACATGGTCTATCTGGAGGGATGTGCAAAAAATCCGGTTTAAAACATATGATTATAATCCGGTTATTTATAAACCGGTTGGATAACCACTTATGTTTTATATTTGGATTTTGTTTTTATTCGGTTTTTATCTACTACCAATATTTTGTTAATTTTGAGATTTTATTTTTTGAAAAAATTTTGAAATTTATTTTTTTCGAAAAAATATCGAAAAAAATTAAAATAAAAAAAAACTTTTTTTTTCAAAAAAATTTTAAATTGAATTTTTTCTCAACAAATTTGATGAGACAAATTTTAAAAAAATTTATCGAAAAAATCGATTTTTTTAAATAACCGATTTTTAAACTATGAATAAATGATCTTTTAAAAAATAATCAAACTTTAATTGATTTTGAAAAAAAACTCGATTTTAAAATTAAAATTTTCAAAACTGGTTGCTTAATTATAAACCAGTTATTTAACCATAACCAATTTTACAATTGGTTTTATAACCGGTTTTAAACCAAATAATGGATTTGGTTATAAATCCAAATTCATATATTGGTTTTAAAATGGATATGATTTGGTTTTTTAAAAAAACCAACAATGCACAACCCTATCTATCTGCACTCGAAACGACATCTTATACAACGACACCATTGTAAGATCATCTTCCGCTTGTAGGAAGCTTAATATGAGTAAGTGGTTACAGAACGACCAGGAACCTCCCTTCAATCTTTTTTGTATATCTAATTGGTGGTAAAATTGGAAAATAAATAGGCCTGATTCAATCTCTTTTATGGTTACTCTTCTACCTGGTTGCCAAATCTCTCCCATCTTTTCCTTCATCATGTGTACTCTTCTGGATCAATTGGTCAAGAATCTCCATACCAAACATAATGGTTGATATGGTCATCTTTCTATTCCTTCTTAAGGTGTTAAATTCTGCTTCCTCGTCGGTGTTAAATTCTCCATTGAATAGTTTGAAAATTTTATTTAAATTATTAATGATTAAAAGAAAGGTAGGTTGTTAATCTACCCTTCTAAATGATAGATGTAGATTAAGAATCTACATTTTTTCATTTTGAAAAAAAAAAATCTCTAATTACTAGTAATAGTACTTCTAGTTTTAAATTAAAATACTTCATAAAAGAGTGATTAATTTAACAAATGAAATGTTCTTTTTTTTTTATTATTTAAATTTAAATTTTTATAAATAAATTTTTTTGATGATAGTAAAACAAAATGTAACAACTTATCTATTTTGTTAAAATTAGGGGTTAATTGTTAAAAATTGTTAATTTAAAAAAATAACTAGTTTATTTGTTAAAAAAACATTATTGTGATATTTGGACAAATGAATAAAAAATGAAGAACTTGAGTCAAAGTAGCAATTCAAGAAAAAGGGGAGCTCAACAACCAATTTAATAAGAAGATCGTCTTCTCCCTTATCATAAACTATGAATTCTTTTTATTAAAGGTTTTTTTGTTATGACAAGGGATTTAATATTTTGAGGTGAAGTTGTTTAGAAGAAAATAGGAATGGAAGAAAACAACTCACATAGGTTTATCCTATAGCGATTTCGTCGAAATGTCAGTAAGTTAAAACATGCATGTCGTTTATTGTTGAGATATTGTGAATGAATTATAATATTAGGAAAAATTTACTTAAATGTGCATAATTAGGAGTAAAGTGATTATGCTTGTTGAGCACGATTTATGCTCGTTACTGTTGTTGTCTGTGATGTGTTTGTGAAATTGTGTTATGTTATATTAATTTCGTCTAGTATGAGGATTTTGGGTGCTGGAAGTCTTTAATAAACTGTTTTTGGTTATTACGGATTAGGAGAATTAGAGTGTGATGAAATGGAATTTTGCATATATGTGATTTTAAAACTGCATCCAATTAATGATTTCTCATGACTCCAATATTGTTTCTATTTTCTGACTATGAATTTACGTTTTGAATTAAGGACTTAAGATTAGAATTATTATGAGTTTAATATATCACCTAAGTTATTTATAATTGTTGTGGATGAATGATGCATTTTGTATATGACATAATAACTGCAGTTTATAAAAATATTTCAAGTTTTGTACAATATCATTAAATCATGTATGACCTTATTCACAGTGGGACATTTAGGTTATTCCAAGCATGGAATAACAGGTAAAGAAGAACAATTAGGACGCTGATTGGGGTTTGGCTAGACCACCTTTACTAATCAGGACTCAATTATCTTAGTGACCCACATTAAAATATTGAGCGACTTTTCCTTATTTTAAAGTAAAAGGATTTGAAATCATGCATATGTTTTTCACAATATATATATATATAGACATGAATAATAATAATAATAATAATAATAATAAGAATAATAATAATAATTTTTTTTATCATGAGATGTATAATTATTTTTCACGTTTTATATACTTTTATGAAATAAACTCTTTGAGATTGTTTTTTTCCCTTTTATTTTTAGAGCTCACTGAGATATTTTAGCTCACCCCAATTATTATTATTTTATTCATTTAGCAGTTGGAGGAACATGAAATTAACATCAGAAAATCAGTTCCAAACTCGTGGAATTAGAATTGAATATTTAGTTTTATGACGTAATCAATCAATCGTAGTTTGTTTTCAAGATGTTATATTTTATGAATCTACTAAACAAGTTGTAAACTATATTTATGTATGTAGTTTTCAGTTATGATGGTGATTCTAAATTATTATTTATTGATAATTACCTCTATTTTATTTAGGTGTATGGATCATATTATCATATTCTAGACAAATGATAATGGGTTTTATATTTTGGTATTAGAGTCATGTCGATTTATTTGGACTATGGATTATGTGTTAGAAATTTGAATATCTTTGTTTTACTATACATTCTAATTATCATTTCACCTAATATTAAGTCTGATCAACTTATTATTTTGTGTGTGGTATGTAGAATTATGGCTGAAGGATATAGGAGGAATCTTGTCCATGAAGATAGTATGACTACACCACCCATTACTGAACCATGGGAAAAGGTTATGGAAGCTATTCAAATGCAAGCAACGACTACCCATAATCTGGTACAACAAATGACAATGCAAAAAGATAGCGCTCCAAATACTAATAGGGTGTTTTATGATTTTCTTAAGTTGCAACCTCCAACATTCTAGGGCAGCCACAATCCCTCAGAGACCTAAGCTTGGTTGGATGAGATTAAAAAGGCATTTGAAGTAGTGCCCATCTACTAAAGGGTGGGGCAGAGTATTGGTGGAGGAGTGCAAAGACATCTTCAAACCCAAGGAACCCGTATGAATTAGGAACACTTTGAGGTGGCTTTGTTAGAAGTATTATCCAAAAAGTGCCAGAAGACAAAAGGAGTTGGAGTTTGTGCACCTGCAACAAGGAGACATGTTTGTTGCAGAGTATGTTGTTAAGTTTGAAGAATTGGCCATATTTTCCCCACATGCCCAATATGCACCCACAGAAGAATGGAAGATAAACTAGTTTGAATGGAGATTAAGGCCTGAAATCAGAGGGAACATAGGCCATATGGAGCTTACTAACTATTCTACTCTTGTACACAAGAGCTACATTGTTGAAGACAATTTAAAGAAGGTAAAAGAGGAGAGGCATGCTAAGTGGCAACAAAAGTAAGAATTTGGAAAATTTGGTCAGCAATTGAAGGTAAAGACTCTCCAAGGGAAGGGAAAACAAGTACAAACCACCAGTTCGCTAAGAGCAAAGAAGTATCTTAAGTGTGGCAGAGATCATGGGGGAGAGTGCTTGGTTGGAAAACAAGTCTGCTACTATTGGAATCAGCCTTGTCATATAGTTCCCTTTTGCCCAATACGCCAAAAACAAGCAGAGTCCAACTCAAACAAGTCTAACACTGGAAGGATCTTTGCTCTCAGTGCAAAGAAAGGTATGAGTCATAATCTAATGACTGGCAGTGGATTCATAAATGAAATCCCTTTAATTGTCATGTTTGACACTGGCGCATCCCATTCTTTCATCTCTTCTGATTTTGTTTTGCAACATAATCTCCCTGTATTTGAAATGTCTTATCACTTAGTTGTAAGCACTGCATCTAAGAATTCAATAGAGACCTCCTTAGTATGTCACCAGTGTCCAATCACCCTGTATGATAGAGGTTTTCTAATAAACCTAGTTTGTTTGCCCCTTAAGGGATTGGTCATCATATTAGGAATGGATTGGATGTCTGACCATTCAGTAACTTTGATTTCCCATGGTAGGAAAGTCATAATTCCTCCACGAGTTTCCCAACCAGAGGAAACCAAATACCATTCCTTGACCAACAATTATTTACTCTTCCAATGTCTGACCAATGGGGTTCAAAGCGTTCTATTATTACTATCCTCTAACTTAGGGTCTGAAATGGACTTGTCCAATATTCTTTTAGTGAGTGAGTTTGAGGATGTCTTTCCAGAAGATGTAACATCATTGTCTCCTGAAAGAGAAATAGAGTTCTCAATAGACTTGGTCCTTGGAACAAGACCAATCTCCATTGCCCCTTACAGGATGTCCCCATTAGAATTGAATGAGTTGAAAAACCAATTAGAGGACCTTATAACCAAACAGTTTATCAGACCAAGTGTGCCTCCTTGGGGAGCTACTGTGCTCTTGGTAAAGAAGAATTGATGACCTTCTAGAAAGTGCCATCAAGAGTAAATATCCTCTGCCGAGAATTGATGACCTTTTAGACCAATTAGGAGGAGCTATTGTGTTCTTCAAAATTGACTTAAGGTCAAGGTACCTCCAAATTAGAATAAAATAGACGATGTACCAAAAACAGCCTTTAGAACTAGGTATGGGCACTATGAATTTTTGGTTATGCCTTTTGGTGTAACCAATGCCCCAGCAGTGTTCATGGATTACATGAATATAATTTTTAGGCTATACTTAGATAAGTTTGTGATAGTATTTATATATGACATACTAATATACTCTAAGACCCCAGAAGAACATGCAAGTCATCTTTAAATAGTGTTGCAAGTACTTAAGGATGGAAAACTTTATGCCAAATCAAGAAATTGTGAGTTTTGGATATCAGAAGAAAATTTCTAGGTCATGTGATCAATAATAAAGGAGTGGCAGTGGATCCCTCCAAAGTAGAGGTAGTGCTGAAATGGGAACATCCTAGGAATGTGACAAAGGTTAGGAGTTTCTTAGGACTGGCGGGGTATTATAGGATATTCATTAGGAAATTCTCCCAAATTGCCCTGCCTTTGACCAGACTGACTAGGAAGGACCAACCCTTCGTGTGGGATCAAAAATGTGAAAAGATTTTTCAGACTCTTAAGACCAAGTTAACCACAGCCCCTATGCTGGCCATACCAGATCCACCCTTAAGATTTGAAGTGTATTGTAATGCATCCCTGAAAGGTTTAGGTTGTGGATTGATGTAAAACAACCAAGTAGTGGCTTATGCTTCAAGACAACTAAAGCCTCATGAGGGAAACTATCCCATTCATGACCTAGAATTGGTTGCCATAGTGTTTGCCTTGAAGATCTGGAGGCATCATCTGTATGGAGCATAATTTGATGTTTTCAATGATCACAAGAGCCTAAGGTATCTATTCGACTAGAGGGAACTTAACATGAGGAAAAGAAGGTGTGTGGAGTTTTTCAAAGATTATGATTTTGAACTGAAATACCACCCAGGCAAGGCCAATGTAGTGGCCGATTCATTGAGCAGGAAATCCCTACATATGTCTCATCTCATGATCCATGAACTTGCACTGCAAGAAAATCTTAGAGACTTGAACCTAAATATGACAATCCTTCACAGGGGAATTCTATTAAATAAACTAGAAATAACTAGTAGCCTTAGAGACCAAATTAGGTAATCTCAAGGGATGGATGAAGAGTTGCAACTTAGAAAGGACGAAGAGAGATATACAAGGGCACGAGATGGAACAATCCTATTTCAGGGCAGAATTTGGGTACCCAAGGATTCATAATTAAAGAGACTGACACTAGAGGAAGCTCACAAAAGTAACCTGACTATCCATCCTAGATCTACCAAGATGTACCAAGACCTTAAGAAAAATTATTGGTGGCCAAGTATGAAGGTTGATATGGCTACTTTTGTGGGTCAATGCCTGACGTGTCATACCTGAATGGAAATGAGACTCAATTTCCATGGATTTTGTGGCAGGTTTGCCATATACCCTAATCGGGTATGATTCCATTTGGGTGATTGTAGATAGATTAACTAAGTCAACCCATTTCTTACCAGTAAAGTCAAACTACAACACCCTCAAACTAGCCAAGTTATTCATTAAGGAAATAGTGAGGTTGCATGGGGTGCCTCTTAGTATCATATTAGATAGGGACCCTAAGTTTACCTCCATATTTTGGAAGGCATTTCAAAAGTCTCTAGGAACTAGACTACACCTTAGTACTTCCTACCATCCCCAGACTGATGGTCAAACCGAATGAACCATTCAGACTCTAGAGGATATGCTGAGAGCTTGCATTTTAGAGGAAGGAGGAAACTGGGATACACATTTGCCTCTTGTAGAATTTTCCTACAACAACAGTTACCATGCCAGCATTGGCATGCCACCTTATGAGGCTTTGTATGGAAGAAAATGTATGACATCGTTATGTTGGTCTGAAGTAGGGGATAAGGGGACTTTAGGTCCTGAAATTATCCAAGAGACCACTGAAAAGATTAAGGTAATTAAGGATAGCCCAAAGCAGGCAAAAGAGCTATGCTAATATCAGGAGAAGACCTTTGGAGTTTGAGGAGGGAGATCATGTTTTTTTTATCAAGAGTAAAGGGCACTATATATAAACATGAATAATAATAATAATAATAATAATAATAATATTTTTATCATGAGATGTATAATTATTTTTCACGTTTTATACACTTTTATCTCACCCCTATTATTATTATTATTATTTTTTTTTTTATTTAGCAGTTGGAGGAACATGAAATTAGCATCTGAAGACCAGTTCCAAACTCGTGGAATTAGAATTGAATATTTTGTTTTATGACGTATTCAATCAATCATAGTTTGTTTTCAAGATGTAATATTTTATAAATCTACTAAACAAGTTGTAAACTATATGTATGAATGTAGTTTTCAGTTATAATGGTGATTCTAAATTATTATTTATTGATAATTACCTCGTTTTATTAAGATGTATGGATCATATTATTATATTCTAGACAAATGATAATGAGTTTTACACAAAACAATATTTTGATTATTTTATTAAACAAAGTTAAACTATATTTCAAGAGCTAGTTGATATTATAAAAGAAAAGCAAAAATAATGTTACTAAAGCTCAAAATTAACATATTAAAAATTAAAAATATTATAGTGAACTTTATGTAAATAATTGATTGAACTCCAAAAGTTATTCACTCTGATTCTTTGCTTATTTCTTAATGGCGTGGTATCTTTGGTATGCATAATTATTTTTGGTTATGCATGTAGACCAAGAATAGCACATACGGTTAAGCAAGGTGGGAATTCTTTCCTTTTCCTTTCTTAATTATTGCTTTAAATTTTTGGATATTTAATTAAGCTTTATAATTATTTAATAAGTTTAAACAAGGAAAGCATACGAAAAATATGAGGTGGAGATTTTATGATAGTGAAAGTCATGTGAAGGACTTGATAAAAATTAAAGGATTGGATGAGAAAGACATTGAAGGAATAGAGGTTCCCTATTTTTATTTTGAGAGAATACTAAGGGCCACAGATGACTTTTCATGTGTAAATAAACTTGGAAGAGGTGATTATAGGCCAGTTTGCAAGTTGGTTGATTAATTTTCTCTTTTTTCATCTTTTATGTTAATCTATATTTTAAATTGGTTAACTACTTGGGGGGGATTTTCTATTTATGATAAGCTTGAAGATGGTCAAGAAAGATTTTTAAAGCGACTTTCAAATGTTTCATCACAAGGCTTACAAGAATTGAAGAATGCGATTGTTTTGATTGTCAAACTTCAACATCTAACTTGGTTGGATTTCAAGTCTATTGCAAAAAAGGAGAAGAAAATATTCTACTCTATGAATATAAGCCCAACAAGAGTTTGGATTTACTTATATTTGGTTGGTCTCTAAGCATATTTACCACTTGTGATCTTTTATATATTTTGAGTAAATTGGTTAATGATTTTGTTCTTTCAAATGGGAAATTAAAATATTCAATGATCCAACAAAAGGCATAATTTTGGATTGGCAAATGTTGTTTAACATAATTATCATAATTGCTCATGGACTACTTTATCTTCCTTAAGATTCAAGACTGAGAGTTATTTATCGAGATTAAAAAACAAACAATATTTTTTAAGATGGGGATAGGGATGGCAATTAGACCCAGACCCAGTGGGTACCCGCAAAAAAAACCCACAATGGGTAGGGTAAAAACCCGCATAATGGGTATGGGTACGGGGACGGGTAATTACCCGCAAAATTAAACGGGTATGGGTACGGGTACGGGTACCATAGTACCCACCCCGCACCCGCACCCGCATTTATATAAATATATTATTTATTTATTTATTTATTTATTATATTAATATTTAGTTTAATTAATTGTTTTCCTTTATGTTTTAATATCTATTAATATCATTGGACCATTACAATATTTATAATCAAATCGATAAACGTTTGTAAACTTTTTAAGAATTTGATTATGATGAATAATTAAATAATTGTGACTTTATAACTAAGAATTATATCTTATTAATTGTGTCTTTATAATTATACTTGCAACTTATAAATTGTTTTTACTGATTTCAAATAATATTGTTGTAAGACTTGCAACTTCATAAAATATTATTATGGATATTTGAATGTGTATTGTAACAAGTGTTCACTTGAAATATTTTGAGTTAGAAAATATTTTGGTTTATAATATTTTATAATTTAATTATGATATTTAAATAATTTTTAAATGTGTAAATACCACATATAGTCCCTTAACTTAATTTCAGTTAATGTTTTAGTCTTTTATCTTCTTTT